>KK114172.1:120613-166878 GCA_000611955.2 Stegodyphus mimosarum | reverse complement strand
AAATAACTTAATGTCTCTAGAAGCTTTATGCCAGGCTTCGATAAGCAAATTGAATTTTCTTTGCTTTATTAATCAGAATAAACTAGCAAATTAAATCCCTGAAACTCTACTTACATAGCGGTGCTCCAAAATAAAGTTGCCTGCATCTTTATGAAGGTATTTTCTTTAAGTTATAAACTAATTTGGATAAAGATGTGAGCACCTTTATGCTAGGCTCCTTTATATGAATAGAGTCCAACCTGTATAAAGGGCACGGACGTTTCTTCACAAAACCTAATACAGGGTTGCCACGTCTAATGTCCGAAAAAAAATAAAGACAATGTCAAAACTTTTCATAGAAACAAATGTAAACATACATAGACATATAATGTATGCGAGTGTGCATCATTTACCTGCTTTGTAAGCGTAATACGTCTGACCGGAAAATATCTGGAGAATATTCAAAGTATAAATCTAAATTTGGTGTTTGCATAAATTAGTTTCGACTTATAATCCTTAATGTATTAAATAATTTAATAAAGTCATATCATTTAATGATGTCTATTAATAATTGTTGTATATTTAACTTTACTCCAAAATCGTTCTGAAAATAATACTGAATCCTACGAGGCAAGTTATACTCTCAGGAAATGTTGTTATTAACCTACAAACTGTTTTTCTTTCTCCTTTATTTGTAGTTACTCATCTGTGAATTTACGAGGCCTAATTCTGCTCAACACTCAACTGAAATTTCTACACAAATATTTTTGCATTCCTAACCACTATAATATTTTTGTTGCAAAACACTTATTCAGCATTTGAGCTACACTGTTACATTATGTATTTTTCGCTGCTGTATTACGCAGTTATAGAAATTTTTTATCACTATGACTTACTGCCAGGAATTTATAGTTTTATAGCTCCTATTAATTTAATATTGTATATTATAACACTTCTGGGAGAGGAATTTTATCTTTAAAACTCCATCTTAGGAATTTGAAATTATCGTTAAAATGGGAAAATCAATGATAATGTGAATGGCTGCATTCGTTATCATTGCCATTCGTAGTGGGTTATGAAATTTATTTCAAAGTATACAAATATATTTAAAATACGTGCAAAACACGTATCAAATAAATTAGTTAACTAAACAAGCTAAATCAAAGTAAAAATGTAAACTAGTGCATCTATAAATTTGATTTATTTCCAATGACAGCTTATTATTAAAAATTATTCGCTTATTTTTTCTTTTCTAATTTCGTGTCAGGTAAAGAGGAAAATTGACAGTCATTTTCAAATTCCACTATTCTAATAAATATTCTAGATAAGATGATAGACTTAAGAAGCGATAGAAGAAAAGAACAAGCATTAAGCTTCTTTCTTTTTATCATTCATTTGCATCTTGGCAGATAAACTAACGTATGCTAGAAATACCAAGAGGATGGAAAGTTATAAAAAGAACGTCAAAATATGAGAGGATTAAAAGATAGTAAAAAGTAAATAGGATCTATATCTCATTTTACTTTCATCTCAGTTGAATTAGAGTCAGTGTGAGATTATCAAAAGATTTTCTACAATGTATTTACGAGATAAATAGGCAAATGTTTATTTAAATCCTAGATTAGTATTCGTCAACAATCCATCGAAGAATTAACTTGCCTATATCTTGTTTCAATCTCAACGCGGATCACAAAGGTTTGGCTGAGCTGAGATCTAGCAAAAAGAAACTGATCATTTGTCCTGATAAACTGAGTGTGAATTTAGACACAATAGTTAGGAGAAAGAGAAGGAAGCTTGAGTAACCTATTTTCCTATTTGTAGGAAGACCTTTCAAAAGAAAGTTTCTATAATATGCGAAATCCTAAATGATTACAATGAAAGAGGAAAGTGGAGAAAAAAAAGAGGCTACAGAAGGGAATAAAACCTAAGACAGGCTCAAAACCCCAAAGCAGTACCTCTTTTTATTAATCAGTAATCATTTCATGTTTCAATAAACTGCATAGATTTATTACTTCCAAACCTAGTTTTGGCTTATTTAGGTATGTACAGGTTACAGGGCATTGTGAAGGTAAAATTGCTTTTGATTATTCTGTCACGAATTTCCGGCAGTTTTGAATATGCATGTATTTGAATTGTGGCCAATCGTGTAGTGTCAAAATTATAATATACATTGAGGAAGGAATCTAAAGAGGTATTCTCACAGCAAAACTTTCAGAAGTTTATTACTGTATCACGGTTGAGTGTGCTGTGTCATATAAACTGGTTCACTGCGAACAGGCTATAAAATTAATATATAATTTTTATATACAGATTATTATTCTTAAAACAGATTTGACACACTTGAGCCCATCAGGTAATTTCAGGATTCTATATAAATACTGATGAAGGAAATTGTTTCTTCAGCTGAAATGTGAAAAGTCATAGAATATTAAAAAACATTGAATGAATTATTTAATTTGCTTTTACTTACTTTACATTTGTATCAGATTATACTTTACCTTCCTACCTATTTAACATATTTCGAAGAAAAATCGCTTTTAAGTGATCAGAGTTGAAATTAAATATCACTTTTCTAGTTTTAAAAAATGAAAAATTAAATGAATAGAGATGTCCTCATGAGTAAGTTAAGGACTTATTTCAAGTTTAAGAAACTAAAATTATTAATTAACAGAAATTTAAATTGTTTGTAAAATTGTAGGGATTTACATTTATTTTCACTAACCAGTTAAGTTCAAGTTAATTCTTGCTTTCCTATAAGCCTTCATTCCCCTAATTGCCAATGCCAGAACATTTAAATTTGGTAGCGCCCGTGAAGGAAAGCCAATTCTGCAATTAGGAGATAAGGTTTAAATACTGAGCGAAAGTGAGAAAGAGTGGGCAAGCACTCTACCTTCGTAGCGTGAGCTTCTGTTTCTGCATTTATTGTTGGTTAAAGGGTGTAAATGCTATTTGCTGCCACGAGACTTCGATGCGGTTTTAGGAAACAGGATTATTTAAGCCCTGAGGAAAAGTCTATTGTTGTATTAATATCTTTGAATTTTATGTTTAATTCTTGTTAGTTGAGTTAACGCCCTAGCGAGGCGTAATCCGCTAGTCGACACTTTGTGAATTTTTAAATAGTTTAATAAATTGTTTTTTTAACTCTTCTCCTGTCTGGTTCCTGCACTTACTTCAACTGTGTCACTGAAAGCGTGATAAGAAGATATTACAAAATAATTTCAGAATTTATTTTCTTCTTATAAATTAATTATATAATACTTTTTTATTTCCAATAATATTGCATAAGTTAAATTAATATCCATCTTAAGATTATATAAATTAATTTTAAGTTTAAAAATGTTTAATTTTATTAGTCACAAAAAAAGAATAAACAATATTCTTTTTGACATCAGTTGAGCTTTAATTTCAAAATAAGCGTGATATAATTAGCTGATCTCAATATATTCAGGGACAAACTGATACCACAAAACTCCATTCAGATTTTAAGAACAACAGTGAAAATTAGAAACGCGCTATAAAATTTCGTATTATTTCAGCTTTATCACCTCTTTGTGTAAATCATATTATAAACAAATCCACTAATAAATTTAGCTATTATAGTTATTAAGATAATAATTTGACGAAAACAAATAATAATACAACAAATTTAACTAAAGTAACTAATAATATAATAGCACGAAATTAGTAAAAAATTTTGATGCAAATTAAACAACCGTGAGAAATTAAACATGTTTACTTAGCTTGTTAGTGAATTCTAATACATTTCAAAGTGCGGAGAATTTGTTTTTTAAATTCGTAAGTTCTTAGTATCATATATTTCTGCATTTTATCGTACTGCGTAAGCCAATGTATGATACTTATAAAAAATATTGTTTTCATTAAATTAAACGTACAAAACTGGTATAGTTAGTTTTTATGCTTTGTCTAGGATATTTTAATAAAATACTTCCAGGTTAGATAAAAGTAAAATATTCAATCAGGAAAGAGAAAGCACTATTAGTATAATTATGCATAATAACAAAAAAATTTATTTCACATTTTATATAATTTTAATAAGAAAAGCCATTTATCTTACACATACTAAGCTATTAGCATCATAAAAAGCAGAAATAAAATCTAATATTAATAAAAATATTTTCAGCGATAGAACCACTTATATTACATATAAAATCTTCTAGGTAAATTTTCTTAAGTTTTTGCTGATGATTTCATGTATTTCAGTGAAGTCGTTCAGTGTAGTCTTAAGTCATTATTTAAGATTTATCATTTTTCATCATCAATATGAATGGGATTTAATTCAGAAATATCCATAAAAAGTCAAAGTATTAATATCTATACCTTATGGAAAAAACACTACTACTTGAAAAGCTAATAATTCGTTTAAAAATGATATAAAATATTGTGGACGGAAGCATTAAAACTAAAATGATTAGTTAACAGAAATTTAAATTTTCGTAAAATAATTTGAGAATTTATTTTATTCTTATAAAACTATTTTGTAATAATTCTGTTATTTACAAGAATATTGCATAAATTAAATTTACATCCAGCTTAAGATTATGCAAACTAATTTTCAGTTTAAAAATGTTTAATTTTATTAGTCACAAAAAACGAATAAACAATATTCTTTTCTACACCAGCTGAGCTTTAATTTCAAAATAAGCGTGATATAATTAGATGATTTCAACATATTCAAGGACTAATTGATTTGTTCTTGTGATCTGTAAAACATTTTTCTCAAGCGTAGTCATGCATTCAAACAAGAAAATATCGTTATTCATTGTCAAGCATGATTAATTTAGATGTACTGTGCATGCAAAATATATATTTAAGCGAGTAATTTTAAATTGACAACATATTTGAACCAGGTCAACATATTATAGATCTTGTTCCGGATTCTAACAAACCGAAATTACAACAATCACGCGAAGTAAATTTTACGCAAGCTGAAAGAATACCTCTTCTTCATATTTCATGCTCGGTTAGAGAGAAAAATTTTTTTTCTGTTATACTTTTAATATTTTATAGAATCATGATTCAGTAATTTAACAGAAATGCACCTTAAGTTGTTGTGGTTCGACGATTTGCTCTACCTAATTTTTAGAATTGGATCAATTAGTATAGAATTAAAGCAGAAGAATGTACCCTTGTCTACCATGTCATCAAATATGTGGTGCAGTTATTTCAAATATAAGTATCAAATATAACAACCCAAAAACAAATTATTGCGTTTTAAATGTAGTAATTTTTTTTCTCAACAGTAACATGGTTTGTCTACTTCACGACACATTTTGAAGTGAAACATGAAAGGTTATAAATGCCTTATGGATAATCCTGCAACCTTTTATTCAGTAATATTGATTCACCTATACCAACAACTTATTTATATCATTAATTTAATTAACGGTGCAATTAAAAATTAAGCAAATTCTTCAAATTTATTGAAGAGAAACTGCTTTGAAAAATTCGTTATATTTTTGCAGCAATGAATTATGAAGTGTATCAGCTATCTCCTTCGAATTTTTAATTTCTTTTCGTCTTAAGATAGATCGTATTTTACTTTTTTTAATCGGAAAATTGATTTAAAGCTTTGGAACACTAGGCTTTGCAGTTGCGACTTGCATTACTCGATATATTCGCATTTTTTGCCCAATAAAATACTTAAAAATGCAAGCAACTTTTCCAAAAGGAAGCTTACATTGTAGTCTTCGCCAATGATGGTCCATAGCCTTAATAAAGCCTTAATAAACTATTATTAACTCTGTCAAACTCTGAGGCCGATGTGAGCATACACAACGTCCTTAACTTAATGTAACTTGACAAAGGATGCACAGTTTGTAATGATAAGCGATCGTAGAACTGCCAATGATTTGACATCTAGACCTTCTAAACCACAGTATCATCATGCGTTCTACCCTATGTAATCTGGTGATTTTGGTACTGCCAATATTTTGACATCGAGATCTGATCATCAAAATAATCTGAAATTATACCTGTCATTCTTTTATATAGGATTATACCCAAGTTGCTGTGCTTCGAACACGATCTTATAGTCTGTCAGAATTGCTACAACTCACCCAGACAGCTATACCATGGATGAGGGTTTGTTGCAAGAAGCATGCTAATAATCTGACTACAAGACATATGCCTATTAATAAGCCATATCCATATCAAAATTCAGGAAGGATACGTCCCGTGTTTACAGATACCCTATGTAATCAGGGTCACTTGAAAATAAATTTCACTAAGTTAAATTATATGGATAAAAATTATTGCTAATTTTACGTAAGGAAAATTTCAGAAAAATGTCACAAATAAAACATCGCACTATTGAATTTGGAAATTAAAAAAGATAGAACATTCGAATCCTGGAATCATGAAACTTGGGAATAATTTGAAATCGAAAACTCAAATCTAAAGCATTTTTTCTTCTCAGATTTGTTTTACACTTATGTGTAAGTTTTCGTTTGAAGCTACCACAAATCCTTCTCCTGATTTATTGATAATAATTACTAAATTAACATTGGAAGATCCAAAAATAACATTTGGAAATTTTTGAACATTTAATGCAGAGGTAAAACAAACTGCACTTATCTATACTAATGTAAATAATAATGAAAAACAATGCACACCAAAAATCACAAGTTTTTAACCTATATCCCAAATAAATTTATAAATGATAATTATATGTTTTATAATGTAATCTATATTTGTTTCGCCTAAGTTTTCAAAAATCCTTCTAAAATTAAGTATTCTACTGTTTTTCTCCTACTTATTGTGTGTTTTCGATTTTGACCACATTTCATTTCACTTTTTCATACTAAGAGACGTAATTTACATTAGAGGCTAATTTTTCGCAACTATAATTTTAACCTGCATATTATCTATAATTAAAACTTCGAACAACTATCATTAAATTTATTGTTTCTTCAGTGAACTTAGCCTTTATAAAATATGTAGCAAATTTGCGAGTAAAATTATTAAATTTAAGTATGCATGTCAGCGAGTTTCGGATTTTATGAATCTATCTTGCTTACAAAATTTCCAGAGTTAATACAGATTTCTTCACATTCTACAAGAGAAGTTTTAACTCATTTTCTTTACATTTCAATGCTTAGATATCATTTAATGCCATTATGATCTAACAACGTTGTTCCGCACATGTATTAGTACCATTGGAACTCTGTAACAAAAGCTCTCAGTTTCGAAAGAGAAATACTAGTTCAGAAAATAAGTCCACAAACCTCATTTAGGAGAAAGCTAACGATTTTCAATTTGGATTTAGTTTTTGAATGATCTTTTGAACTAGTTAGTCAGCGATGACGGGGACACAGTTACTCTCCCATAAGCTTCTTTGCGTCTCGCTTCATATCGTACTGTTATGCCTCAGAGAATGCAAAAAGGGAAATCCGATAAAGAAACATATCAATTAGAGTAAATCTTGGAAGTATGTCTTCTATCTTATGGAGCAATGCTTTATGATACCAATTAGGTAGAAACAGTCGTTTTTCTATTGCAGTTTAGAAGCTTAATTAACTTAGTTTGTAATAAGTTGATATAATATAACTAAATGTGATTTATTTAAAACCTTTTAGTGAAGTTATTGTGAGAGATTAAATTATTAAATTAAAATTCATTACTTATATGTTTCTGAATCATCTGTAATTAATATTGTTTTTTCCAACACAAATGCAACTTTGCTTTTTTACTTTAAGCTACTCATATTGCTGAGATATTGTTTATATTGTTTAATTTATGTAAATAAACTAATAGAACTTTTATGTAAATAAAATATTACTTAAAAAATTAGATCCGCGCAGTTTAATATAATTGGACTTTCATAAACGTTTCGCAAGGATATTTACGTGACACTAACTCGGAAAAGTTATCATTCAGCAAATTCAGCTTATGTGCTATTCTTATAGCAAATATAAAGGAGCTGACTGACAAGGCCTCTGTTCCATGATGGAACAGAGGCCAAGATCTTTTGTAAAGAGAGTTTGAAAATAATCTAGCAAGAGAAAACTTCTTATTATCTAAAAAAAAGGCTATTGATGAGTAGTAATCGCAAGCAAAACTAAGCCAAAACTAAGAAGAATTCTGAAACCGTTTTGATTATTTCAATGCAGTTTTTTTATATCCTGCATATATCATATTTTTAGTATTATGTAAATAATCCTAACCGTGTAGTAATTACACCATAAAGAATTTAATGACAAAGTGGACGGGAGGGGAAAATAATATCAAAAATATAAATTCTCCTATAAACTATGACGAGTTAGTCTTATTCCTATAATAGAAATTACAGCGGCTAGAGTTAGATAGAATGATTTTATCTTACCCTTTAGGATAAAATAAATTATTCTAAAACTAATAATCTGATAGAAGTTAAACTGAAATACAATGTGTTTCGATATAAAAAGTGAATAAATATTAAATTCTTATTAAGCTGAGCCATTATGAAGTAAGATATCTGAGACATAAAATGTTACGTGCAATCTATTATAAGACCTTTAGCATTATGAATGTTAATACAACCAATTAACACATTTTGAATAATTTTTCCAAAGATGGTAATCAACATTATTCATCTATAATTAAAGTTTAAATCCAGTAGTCCACCTAAACACCTACTTCTAATGAAGAGTGAAAACAAGGAAAAGAAAATGAAATCCCACTTTAAGCTCCTTTAGTTTCAAATTACCATAAAACAATAACATGTTTCACAGTCTTACCTATTTTTTTAATGTTCTGGAAGTGAATATTTTAAGTTACGCGCTTCAGTAGTGAGGTATATAAATAATAACCCCGTAACTTTTATCATGAATTTATACTAATAGCGTGTACATCAGCATGTATGTTACATATCGATGATAAACAGATATGATAGAAAAGTTCTAATAACATTTAAGAGTCAGAAGAAAAAACAATAAATTTAATTTAATAATCAGAAGAAAAATATTGTTACATAACTTTGAAATGCCAGGATAATTTTAGTTTTGACTTGGTTCAGAATCATACAGACCCAGCCAGAATCAAACAATTTTGTTTCTAATGAAATACTGAAAATAAAAAAGTTATCTACTTCATATTCACCTGTGGTTTATTTAAAGTAATATTTCATTTGAGAAAAAAGAAATTTTACTCAATCTAGTTTCTCGAATGGCAAAATTAATGAGCTTAATTTTCTTGTAAAAAATAAGGAAATTGACAATTGTGTTACTTCTAAAATTTTAGAAAAGTTATGTTACTTTACGTTACGTTACGCTACCATGAATGTATCATCCTTTCGTCACAGTAAGTGTTGCCACTATGTGAAACACAAAGTATTTATCTTACCCGCTGCCTCGAGCTTACCCAGTTCTAAAAGTGTTTCCATTCGGGAAAAGCTAAAATGTTCTATTTATATTTCGAATTTTTTCAATCTGTTTGTTTTATATTTCAAAAATATTGCTTAACAAATTTAAATCCAATAAACATCATTAATCATTTAGGTGCTCATTTGGTATTTTAAAAACATAAATTTTTTTCTGCATTTACAGTACATGTGATGCTATCGTAATTGCCAAAAAGTGTTTCTAAAATAATATATTGCGTACCTTTACTTTTGTTTAAATGGAATCTCACTTTAATCGGTTTCATCGAATATCCAGTACTTATCGGTAACATGATTAACATTCAGAAATCTGCCTCACTTTATCTATTAAACTGAGCAATAACTCAGCCACTTAAAAAGCAAGAATAACTTAAATATAATAACTATACGACGAAACACAGTTATTAGAATCTTTCATATTATTTTGTAGAAAACCATATATAGTTAAGGAAAATCTTCATTATACTTTCTAAATGTCAGAAATAAATATACTGAGCGATAAGTTCTTTAAAGCGGTCTGAGTTCATGTTCTTAGGATTGTGACAGAAGGAAACTATGAAATATATTCTAAATGAACGAGATTTTCTTAAAATTTAATCCTGAAAATCTTCAGTCAAAATTTGTTCATGAAACTCTAAAGTTAATTTATTTTGGTTCTGGTTTCTAAATCATTCATATTTCTATACCTGTTTGAGTAGCAAAGCCGCATTTAGTAGAAAACTGACATTAATGACAATAATGACAAAACTAAACATTTTTCAAAAAGACGGTGTTAACCCTAGCATCCCTCCCTTTTAAAATGGCGCAACTATTTACTGTCGAGCCTTTTACTCCCATAAAGTTCTTTTTATGATGTCATAAACACGATTATTTTTCTGTATATGCTTTGCATTTAAAAAGGAAAATATGCATATGTAAAAAGAGCACTTAAAATTGTTCTTACTTCAGTCTTAACTACTTTCAGAACAGTCGAAAAATGTCTTAATGGCGGATTAAAACATGTAAAGTCTTGGATTTATTAAACATTGTAAAAATGATTCAGTTCTTTCATTAAAGAACTTTTAGAATGCTTTGACAGTTAAATGAAGATAATTTTATAGGAAAAGAAAAGGTGAATTATATTTTATTCATAGATGGTTGATAACAAACGCTAGAAAAATAAACTAAACAATCAGTAAATAATCAGTACTAAGTTAAAATCAAAAGACTGATTTTCACAATAGTAACTAAGGGGAGTTTCCTCTTGCGGCACGCAACTATATTAGTTTATACAAAATTATAGGTCTAATGAATGTATAATATGGCCATAAATCGAAAGAAACTCATTCTGATAATGAGGCACTGGCAGATGTTATGCAAAAAAAAGTTAATGATAATGAGTTTCAAAAAGAGATTACTTTCAATAAAAATTGTCTTTTATGTCATGTTTTATCACATTTACATTTTTAATTTCCATTATGTAAGCGTTCAATACATAATTCAAAAGATTGTTTCAGATACTAACATTCCTTGTGATAAAAAAGTGGAAACAGAAAAATTTGCTTTTACATTTGGAAGAAATATGGAATACAAGTAAACAAAAGTAATCTGTCAGCACTTATATTTCCGATAAAACGTTGGGCGATATATGATTTTCTTCTGAAAACGTTGGTAGTAGAAATTGTACTATGCTTATTTTCGATGCTATATAAAATATTACACAAAAACTATAAATCATAATTGAAGTAACCAATTTCTTCATGAGGTATTAACCTATTTTTTACATTAAGACTTAAATAAAATTTTTACATTACAACTCTGCAAATGCAAAATTAATTTTTATTGTGTGAAAAGACCACTGAAATTTAGATCAACGTCGTTAGCGCTAGTAATGCAATTCAATTAATAAAGTAACTAAAAGAAAAAAAAATCTGAAAGCTTTCAGATTTTATATTACGCCCAAAGGGGCTTTTTTAACGTTTTGTGCATTACCTCTATTTATTAAATATCACGTTCTTCACATTTAAAACGTATAAAAATCAATTCAATGGCAATATCACAAAATATTTAAAAACAGCATTTCTTTAGAATTTCCGTTTTGTTTTCTGTACAATGTTGTCACTGCTCGCTTTGAAATCGTTGACTTTGTTAATAAAAAAATTCTTTAAAGTATTACAAAATGTGAAATACATAATAAAATAAATTCGAAATTCAAAATTCGGGCTTCTAGGCTCGGGCGGAGGACAATGTTTTTCAAAAGTTGATAGCTCTAACACCGTCGTTTTTTCACAATGCGAGAAACATACTTACACTCATGCCCATTCTCCTTTATTTAATTTCCGAAACATAATAGTATTATATTTCTTTCAATTTAAAATCTCGTATTAAACCCAAACAAAGTTATACTGCCTTTTCTTCATTTGAAATGAATACGTTTATGCAGGAGATGTGAAAAAATGTGCCACTCCCTGGGATTCGAACTCCAGTCCTCCCGCATACACGCCGAGTGTTATTTCAATTACACCGCGAAGAAAGAAGGGAGAGAATACCTTGTAAATTCAGTCAGTGAGAATCAATACTTGCTGACTGCAGGCAAATTACATATAAAAAACAAAAGGAATAAAGTTAATACTACTCTACAGGCTTTTCAGTTGCATAATTTTAATCAAATCCAGTAAGTAAAATAAGTAAAATTTATTTTTTTAATTATCAGAACAATCTTGATCAATTTGCACCAAAACAAAATCATGAGATTGCCTACATATTTTAAATAAAATTTATCAAATTTAAGTCAAATGAATTCTTTGCATGCCTTTTTTATATTAAGAAAACTATTTTTCAGTTAAAACGAATTTTATTAAAACGGTGCAACACAACTGATCTTGAAAATAATTCAGCATTAATAAAAAACATCTGTATCAAATTTTTGAAAATATTTCCTGCGGAATAATTTGTAGTCATTGATAATACCGCAAACATTTCAAGAAAATTCAAAAATCAATTCAATCACAAGAATTAGTTTCAATATTTATTCCAAACAAATAAAGTAATTAACAAAACCAAACTATCCGGATAAATAAGAGAAAACAACACGGAAATGAAGATAAATGCAATTCATGCAAATGTAGATAAAATCCAGAACTGTCTGACACAAACTGTCGTCGTTCACAAAGGATTCATCTATCACAACTGGCTAGAACTAATGAAATTCATTAAACATTCAACAAATTAAAATTAGAAAACTCCATTTAATGAGCAACTAAAATGAAGATAAAAACATCAAAAGCTATATTTATTTCTCCCAAAGAAATACGCATATTAAACAAGTTAATAACATCCAATGATTTGCTGCGGGATTGACTTTCAAGATATAGATAAAAATGCAACATAATTTAGAAATTAAATTTATTCAAATGTTTGACATGTGTTTTAGGGCGTAGATAAATATCGATAGTAATACAGATTAGGAAAAAACTACAGTTATATAAAAATAAGTTTTTCCCCTTAGGTATTCGAGGAAGTAATTGAACAGTTAGGCTTCCCAGCTATAGCCTTTTAAAGCTCATAATGTTTCAGCTATTTACATAAATGTATCTAATTAAATAGTATTAGATTTTTAATCAGTGCAACTCACGGATGTATTAATGGATTGAATTTCCCAGAAAATATATCTACGTAATGATCGGCCTTGCCCTCTTTCCTCAAAAGTGTTTTCTTCAGTATTAGAGGAAGGAAAGAAATATCAAAGCCTATTAACCTACTATTATGTTGAAGTTTATTTTTATTTTACGTTCGGCTAAAAATCAGTTGAATTCAATATTTAACTAAATATTCACAAACCGATATGGTATTGAATATTAAAAGTCTCTAAGATGGCAGCAAACAGTTATTAAAATCGAAGTAAATTTTAATTATGTACACTGCGCAAACAAAACAAAAAAATGGGACCTTTCTATATCTCCCATTCTACTGGGCCGATTGACGAAATGCAACTTGCGTTTTTCATGTCTCGATAGCGCGACTTAGCATATGTATTAGATTTTATAGCATTGTTCTAATATAGGTATTCTGACACTTGTTCTGAAATGGCATGCCAATTTTTTTCTATATTTCGATTTTGCGACTCAAATTATCCAAACTGCCAAGTTTTGTTAAAATCGCACAAATAGTTTTTAAGAAATTATCTCTCCAAATTTTAGCTCCTCTATGTAAATTGAATCTGACATAATATATATATATATATATTAATATCTCTTTTTTATTAATTTTTCTTGATTCGTTCTTCCAGAATTCGAAATTTAGGCTTAATCCAAATATAATTCACACATTTTTTATGATTTTTTTAATTTGTATTTTTAAATATTTTTTAGAAATTTTTCGAAAAACATTTGGTATTATAACCTAGAAAATTTTTAACAGCATCTTAATGTAGATGTATTTCTAGGAACACCTGCAAAAAAGCAGAGTTTTTTGTTCAAAATTTTCTGAGATATATATGAATTACATATTGGCGAGCTTTGAAATTTGGCGTACTTATTATAAGCGATAATAACGAAAATGTGGTTTACACAGTTTATTTAAAAGAATTATTTGAAAGAATGAACGATGGAACGATTTTTTCCGGTCGTGCATCAATGAAAAAAAAAAAAAAAAAGTAAAGTAAGTAGGTTGTCATAAATTAAGAATTTTGCCAAGTGAATTATTCTTGGCGCAAACTAAAAAAAAGAAAGTAAGTAGGTTGTCATAAATTAAGAATTTTGCCAAGTGAATTATTCTTGGCGCAAACTGAAAAAAATTCGCCGTAAATTTCTCCGTAAATTTCGCGCAAAATTTTACAAAATTTAGTATTTAGGCATAATGTGAGTCGTTGAATCGATGGCATATAATTTCAGAAAAAGTCCATTTTGTGTCAAAATCTCTATATTAGAACAATGCTATACATCCTAAGTTGCACTTCCGAAGCATGAAAAACGTAATTTGAATTTCATCAATAGGCCCAGTAGAATAGGAGATATAGAACTGTCCCCTCCTTTTTTTCTCTCACAGCCATATGTGACTGCAGTATACAGATATAGTCTGATACTTAAAAATATGCATTCCGAGGTCAGAACGACCCTTCCCTCATTTGGAGTTGTAACACGTTATGTGATCATTGCACAGAAAGAATTAGGGAATTTTAGCAAATTAGGGGATTCGACCTTTTTTCCCCAATAGTCGTTGCCACAGTCATAAGTCATGCTTTTGTGAGAGAAAACGGCCTTGAAGTGACTATTCTATAATAACAGACTATAATTGTTCACACATCTCATTTTGATATTAGAAACCCGCTTAAAATTTTGGACCGTTATGCTGCTTTACGTTATGCACCATCTTTTCGCTTTGGTAAATGTTGCTACTGCTCCAAACTTAAGATCATAATTTATCTTCCAAGCGACTTCCCGCTTGATCAGTCCTCAGAGTATTGCCATTCTGTAAAAGGTAGGCTATTTAATTTATCTTTCAAATTTAACGTATGGATTATAAGTGAAAACTGAGCAACTTAAGAGGAACAAGTGTATTTCTTAGTAACTTAAATCTTTATTCTCATTTAATAGTATTTTATAAAAATTAAGTAAAATCAAAGTTACTATAATTACTAAAATGTGTTTTAGAGTCATATATTGCATACAGTACCTTTAAAAAATGTTTTCCTGAAAGTAATTTTAATTTCTATTTCATATTTTCAATTTTAACTTCCGTACATATGCAATTTTAATTGTCATTTTATACATATTCAAATTGAATTTATGTTCCATTTATGTTCAGTTTAAATTTCAGTTTCTTAAACGTATGCATTGCGACAGAAAATTATTCAGTGCAAAAAGTGATTTTATTATAAAAGTGATTGTTTAGCTATGACATGATAAAAAAATTTTCAGTTTCCTTTTAGCAGCGAGTAAGTCTACCAGCAATGGCAAAACATATGTCAAACTTATTTCGCTAAATGTAAAACATGAAACAAAGTGTCCATTGGGAATATTTAGTCCATTGGGAATATGCTTCAGAAATTCCATCTACTCCCAGTGAAATGTCTGGTAATCCTCCTCCAAACATTACCTTACGGGTTTTTCATTATTTCATTATCAAATATCATGAAAGAGAGTAAAATTCATAAATTTTTGCAATTAAAACAAAACAGCTAACAAATTAAATTTATGAAGTATTTGACAACAATCGCACATGAATTTTTATCAAGCAAACAATTATAATGAATTTTCAGTTTGCTATTGTTGCGTTATACGGGTTCGTGGATTTGAGAGTATCCGATGAAAACACGATGCAGAGCAATAAAAAGCACAATTTATTTACAAGAATCACTATTTACAGCACAATTCCAAAATTACCTTTAAAAGCGTCGAAAATCTACAATAAATACGCTGAAGCAATCAGCAACACAGCTTCAGACTGTAACTGCAAAGGTAGCTTCACGGCAACACTAAACTTAAAATAAACACCGTGGAACAATCACCAATACACTGTCAAGCTATACTGTAGAGGTAGCTTCACGGCAAAGCACTATCTCGATCGCTTTCCGTTCCCAAAACTCTCGCGTAGCTTAGCACTCACAGTAAGCAGCGATTCTCACAATCCCGGCTTTCAGAAAAGCAGGGGTTTATATAGCTTTTCCTTAGGTTCCACACGTTTCGAGAAATATCTCGACAGGAAGTTATTCTAGAAGCTTCCCGATTGGACCATGGAATATCACCTATTTGGTCACCAAATGGGCGATAAAGTCGCCAATCTGGCAACCCTACCATACACTATTTTATGGCAACCCTAGTGCTATGACGGAAAGCTTACATACAGGCGCAACCGCCGAATTTTTCGCAACACTATGAAACTGATAAGTGAATAAAACGTACTCGTTAAAAAGAGCTGATCATTTATTTATATTTTTTCATAGTTACTATACATGAAATTACTATACATTTTTCATAGTTACTATACATAGTTTCATAGTTACTAAATTTATTATTTTTTATTTTTCTCTCTCACTTTTTTTGCCTGCATGTTTGATGTTGAAGTCATAAAATGACACATTATGTACCTTTAAAACATAAATAATTCTCAAGTGTGAAATAAGATTAAAAGTAAACCATCTGTGACTTTGATGATGCAAATAATGCCAAAATTTGATTTATTTCTGGAAATTTAAAGTATAGATGAGTAAAAGTTTTAAATTGTTGTTGTTGTTGTTGCTTATCTCCATGTCTAGGAATTTACTAGACGAGGTCCATGAGTCCATTCACCTTCAGAAAATCGAAAACAAGCACAGGAGACTTGTAAAGGTCCTCAAGAGACAATTCCAGGCACTCAAGTATATGTGTCGGTGAAGCTGGTGCATTTTGACATTTAGAACAAATTGGGTGCATCTTGTAACCTCTCTCGAAAGTGAGTCCTTTCAGGTGTCCACTGAAGAATCGGGAAAGTGTTGTCTGAACACATCTATCGCAGTCAATAGCAAGGGATCTTCCAGGACAATCAGCTTGATACCAGGGATGATTCGGCGGAACGAGCCAAATTTGCCTGTCTGCATGTCTTCTAATGGAGTACAGTTCAAGATATGTCAGTGAATTGGTAACTGGTAATGGTTCTTCAGAACCTCCTTCGCCAGAATGTCCGCCATTTCATTCCCTCAAATGTCAACATGGGAAGGAATCCACTGAAGGTGTACCTCACAGACCTTCTTAAGCTTGCTAAGAATTGCACTTCCGGCCCTATCACCAACTCTTCGCCAGTTTGAAAGATATTGGATGGCGCTACGACTGTCAGTCAAAAACCATACTGCCTTAAGATCTGTAAAGGATAAAATAGCGTTTAGTCCTTCATCGATGGCTATAAGCTCACTCTTAAAAACCGAGCTGAAGTCAGAATTTCTTTTCTTTATTTTAACAATATTTCCATTTGTGCATTTAATGACAACACCACTACCGGAACGAGAGTCCTCGCTTTTACTCCCATCAGTATATATAAGGGTAGCTTCAGCGGGAATTGCGTGTATAGTTTCCAAAGCAGATTGTCGTAACAGGGCCGGAATATCATTTTTCTTGGAAACACGAGACAAAAGTTCCGTATGAAAACCGACTCCAGGGAGTCCCTCAGAAGGATCTAAACATTGTTTCAAGGAATGCTGCTCAACATTACGGTCAATTATATCAGCATACTCAATTTGACTAAGTGGACTATTTTTCTTAAGTCTTTGGTTATTAAGTTATTAAAAAAAAGTTTTAAATTAACATAGATAAATCGTAATAACTTAATACGAAAATTTTAAATTAGAAGTCGAGTATTTTCTTTGGTTAGGATTAATACTATAAATATAAAGTAAAATTATTATAAATAAAATATATATTTTATTTATAATAATTTTACTTTATATTTATAGTATTAATCCTAACCAAAGAAAATACTCGACTTCTAATTTAAAATTTTCGTATTAAGTTATTACGATTTATCTATGTTAATTTAAAACTTTTTTTTAATAACTTAATAACCAAAGACTTAAGAAAAATAGTCCACTTAGTCAAATTGAGTATGCTGATATAATTGACCGTAATGTTGAGCAGCATTTAAACGTTTGTAAATACTCAAATGTTAATAGATTAAACATTTTAATGTGAAGATGAATATTATTATTTTATTAAATATATATATGTACAGTTTTAACTTAAAGATCAGTATTATTAATCAATGATATTCAATTATTATTATTAATAATAGATCTGTAATTATTACCTTGGACAATGTAAATAGACTTTATTTACATTTCGTTTCACAAATCATTTTTAAAATTATCTCAAGTCAGAAAATACACTTAACGCTTCTAAACTGTAAGATAAAAAATTATTGGATATCAAAACAGTTTTGCTGTTTTAAATTTTTCTATGTTAAAATTCAGTTTCTGAATCAAATTTTAATTTACTAAATTTACGCATTTTCTATGCAGAATAAGTTATTCTGAGGTAATAAAAAAATTATTAGTACTTTAAAAATATTAATGAATGACACCAGTTAACATCAGTTTAAATTATTATAAATAAGATATATATTTTTCCTATATTTACAGTATTAATCCTAATGCAAGAAAATACTCGACATCTAATTTAAAATTTCGTATTACGTTATTACAATTTAACTATGTTAATTTCAGACTTTTACTCATCTATACTGTAGCATTCAGTATTAAATAAAGACATTAAATCCCTGTATTTTAGAAAATTTGTAACGTTTCTGAAGTCATAGAAAATATTTAATTCGGTTTAACAATATTATTTTAATAATTAATAAATTTTCCTAAAGTTGTTAATTATTTGAGCATATATTTTCTAAATGTTCGTGCAAAAAAAAAAAAATCATTATCGTGTCAAATGTTTTGCAGTGATTATACCTGAAAGTCAAATATTTTCGTGATTTTAAATGGTCAGATTAATATATGCAATGATTAAAAGTTTATCATTTAATATGTAAGAACAAAAAGGAAATTTTAAAATCATATTTCCTTTCAACGGTATAAGAAATAAGTTGATAATCCTCCTCTAAAACAATAATTGTTTTATATTACATAATGCATCAAATAAACGTGGAGAAAGTAGTAAAAATTTTGGTGAAATCATTTTGCAATGGAAGAATTTGGAAATCGTACATGACAAAAAATGTCCTAGTGACATGAATGTTAAGGAATATGCAATAGATCATTGTTTAACCCTGTACGTAATGTTAAATCAGTGTTAAAAGAAAAAAACAAACTAGATTACGAAAGTAGAACACCATTCTCAGACAGAAAGCTTCTAACCAGATGGGTACCTATAAAAAGATTTTCCAAACTTCGATTTCAAAGCCCTTTCTCAGAACTCTACATAAAAGGTTTTTGAAATCTTACTTCTTTTACTGCTTTTGAACTCCTAACTTTCACTAAAACATTTCAGCAAAAAATGGCCAATCAAACAATGTTTTTTGCTTTAGTGATTAAAAAAAAAGGATTAGAAGTTCTAAAAAGTTGTGAAAGGTATGCGGAGAATTTGTTTATTCATTGAATGCTGTTTTGTGCAAAATCACACAAAAATCCTTTAACTCATTCACTGTTTTACAGGTATTATTCTTTCCTTTTTTTGTTTATACGCAGCCGTGAGTTTATTATGCTCTTTTTTTATGCTATTATCTTTATTTAGTGCAATATAATTTCATGAATGAGACTGCAGAAGAGAAGCATTTAAGCTGATAATATCGCATAGTTAAATTCACTCAGTTATTAATGTTTTCCTTTCTCTCATAATTCACTTATCACAGTTATCAGTTAAAACGTCTGACCTAAGCTTTTTTTTGCACACGAATGAACAGCTACGAAGGAAATTACGTCAAAATTCCAAAACACGAACATAAAATTTAATATATGTTAGTGAGTATGTTAAATTTCAACCTCAAATTTATTTGGTAACATTTAGTTATTTCGATTTTAACACACAAAACATAGAACCAATTTCAGTTTCTTAAGCCCTTTGGGTTCATACGAAGTCAGAGTTCTGGGAAAACGAAATGAATTCCTTTTCATAATAGCAACTAAGTACCTAATCATGAATATTTACTTTCTAGCTCTCACACGAAATTTAATTTTAAAATCTCCTGTCATTAGCGTGGAAAGTACTAGAAAATTTGATAGAATAAGTCTCTGAATAGAACTCGATCTTGAAAGCAATATATACATTCGCCCGGTGTAGGATTCGGGATTTCAAAATGGAGGATGATTATTCGGAGGATTATTCATTGCTCTACAAAAGCTTATAATGAGCATGACTTATTCCTTGCAAGTGAAGGATTACTATAAAAATCTGTAATGTTGCAGAAGTATAAAAAACGTCTTTGTTTCTATAGAACAAATTATTTTGTTTAGATTTTTTAAAAATTATTTGCTTATTTAGATTGTTGTTATTATTATTACGTATTTAGATTTTTTTATTTCTCAACGTGTGTTGTATGATAAATATTAAAACAGTGGTTGTAGGAAAATTCCTATGCGAACTTAATTTTGATTTTTCAAGGTAGAACTCGAAATTGCTGGAAAATGTATCACATAACTTTCTGTTTATCAAAGGGAACTGAAGTGATAATAAGGAAAATTTCAATCAACAATATTAGGACATGCAGGGCATTTAAAAATGATTACATTAAAAAACGCTTCTGGCCTCCTTGAAAAATGTCATTTAGAAAACAAATTTTAATTAATCCTGTTAGGCATTATGTCTCGACAACCTTTCCAAAAAGATGTATACCGTCAAAATTACCCAAATTGTGGTTAATTAAAATTTTGGAATACCATATATAATTATCGCTAAAAACGACTAACGACTATGTAAAGAACATTCTTTGATGCAAATATATAAAAATGCAAATGTATTGGTAACAATAACCGGACACCCTCAGAAAATTATTTAACGAAGCTCGTATACTAGTATGGTATTTGTCCGCCATTCGCTGCTATCACGTCCTCTGCTCTTCAAGGAAGATTGTCCATTAATCTCGGCAGATACCTGCAGACATCTTCTTGGAAAAGAGTTTCATGGCAGTTTGATTTAGGTCTTAACTGGAGCTTTAACTCATTCTAGAGAGGTTGGAGCCGCTCATACGGTATAATGATTAGGAGAGCCTACTGCGATACCGAAGGGCCCAGGTTCGAATATCGGAGAAGGCATCGATTTTCGTAAATCTATAGTGTCCGTGCATCATGGAGGCACTCTAAATATGCAGTGAGACGAAAGTCTCCTCGAGAGGTTGGTGGTATGGCAAGAGGGGTTGGGAGACTCTCGGACCCATCCCACAGGTGCTCTCTATCAAAACTGGAGGGCGGAACTGAGAGAAAACGTACTCTCACCTGTATGGTGCTCAAGACTTGCAACGGCAGCCCCAATCTTGCAATTCTTGCCACGATGAATTTCGTGGGCTTGTTCTGATAGTACTGTCAGAGAAGTAAGATAAGTTGCAACACAACAGAGAGGTTGGATTTCGTTGAGATCAGGGCTTTGAGCTGACCAGTCGAGTTGATTCAATGACAAATTCTAAAGCTAATTGATTATGGTTTTCAACTTGCGAACGGTGAATTGTCATGTTAAAATGATAAAAGTAATTCCAAATTTTTACCAGCAAAAGGTGCATAATGCAGAATTGTCCAATATTGCCTCACAGGCTAGGGCCTTCAGAACTTGAGGTATAAAGAACAATGGAGTAAGAGAAAACTACAGTAAACAGGCCCACACTACAATAAAAACAGACCCACCTTGTCATTCATTCACCAAAATCAGATTGATTGACTGCGCTCTAGTAAGCAACGCTGAGTTGGCATTTATCAAGTACATACTCAATCATCAAAATGCCAAAATATGTAATTTGATCGATAACCTCATATGGCGCTCTTCCACTGTTCTAGAATCTTCGGGCAACATATTTTATGCGACTGAAATTTGATGTGTGAAGTCAAAATCCAAACTCCACACGAATTAAAGGATATTAACATCTAATCCAAACGCCTATTGAAAGACTTCGGCTGCTGGACACGCTTTATAATGACGCTTTCAGTTTCAACTTCATTGCAAGTCACATTAATGTCCCCTATCTATATACTATTTTTTACTTCTCTTATCATACTAACACTTTCACATTACATTAGACATTCTTGCGCTTGGCAACTAGAAAAGCAAATGATAAACAAAATCGAATTAGTGGATACCAATAATCATGCCCCATTAAGGTTAATTCAGGTTTTTGTCGAATGCTCATTTTGATAACGGAAGGTAATGTACATTTCTATCACGCAGTCTTTTTATGATCTCGTGACGTACATTAATGGTGTTGTAGAGACATGAAGTATTTCTGAGGCAGGAGTCATGAAAAATGAGCTGTGCCCTCGCTAGGACTCGAACCACGGACCTCTCGAATACGCGTCGAGTGTGCTGACCACTACACCACGAAGGCATGAGGAAAAAGGGGAGAAATACTTTATACACTCCCCCTTTTAAAGGGCGACTGGGAATTAGGGACTCAATCGCCAAATCCCGGTGGTGGAGAATCCTCATCCACCACCTTTTTTAATTCGGGCGTCACTGTATAGTCATTACGTTATTTGGAAGCAGGAAATGTGAATGCCCTTGCCGGGACCCGAACCACGAACCCCTCGAATATGCGACGAGTGTGCTAACCGTTAGACCACGAAGGCATGAAAAGAAGGCGGGAGAAATACTTTTTAATGTAAGGCAACTTTATAATAGGTATCAAATTCTTATTCCTAGACATCATAAAATTAAAGGATTTTATCTGGTATAACTTAGTTTCCATAAGGTCCATAAAGTCGACGATATTTTTTTCATTCATTCTTCAGAGAATTATCTTATTTTACATAATAAGAAAGCATGCAAGAGCTATCTTTTACCACTTAACCGCTGACGTGCCGCTTTTCATTGAAGAAGAAAGTTACTTACCATGGAATTCAGAAAATTTTCCTATTCTGTTCTGAATACTATAGGTCTAGCTTTTCAAAAATGGTGTTTAGTTGAATAAAAAGTGTTTGATTCCTTGCGAATTCTTGACGGATCAAAATGCATTAATTGCAAATTCTTTGTTTCTTTGTTCATACAAAATTTTCAATTTATTAATTTTTCTGAAAGTTATCCCATGAACAAAATGGTTGTGCCATGAAAAATTGTGTGTTTGATTTTTTTAAACTGTACGATGAAATTCTGAACAGCGAAATTCAATTAAAGATTTTTGACATAAATCTAGTATAGATAAATACAAGTATATCTATAAATTTCAGACGTATAAACTTTCAGAAGTTTCTGATGATGTTCGTCCATATTTTTAATTCTGATTGAAATGTCCATAATGAAGAAAAAATATGAGCAACTCAATATTTTATAATGCATTTCAACAGAGCATGTGCAACAACTTTCAGCATTAAATTTATTACATAGCTTTTATACAAGACTACGCAAAAACGTTTCTCGTATCTCATCAAGATAGTACTGTTATTTTCTGGGCAAGGTTTCGTACTTTGCATCAAATGGGCCTCATATTTTATGCTTAAATAAGTAGATAAAATTGAATACGGTAATAGTGATAAATGACTAACGCAGATAAGAGTGTTTCATTATACATTATTGTTTTCTTTAATTTATTTATTTCAAAAATCATCGCTAACAATGATTTGATTTATTTCTTCCTCAGGATTTTAGCGATTGCGCTATTTTGTACCGTAGCCATAACACAAATTCACAGCCAAGTCACGACGTGGAATATCAGAAAGCCGAGTGACGCACTTCCAGGTCCATCATATGGATACTTCGCCACAGGTTAGTGCCAGCACTAATATAATTTTACATTTCCTACCTGAGCAATACGCAAATAAAAAAAAACCTTATTTATCCAATGATTTAGTTTGCTCGAATATTAATTTTACATTCATTGTACTCTGTTTGGATGCATTCCCTATCGTCATGTTTTCTAAAGTTTAGGACATTTAATGTCTAATGTTTTGCTCATATAATTAATAAGTCTTTCTGAAACTATATTGGTTGGTATTATCTCTAAAGTTTAAATTTTAGTAGGGAACTTCTCTGGAAGCTATATTTTATTACATCAAAAAATAATGTCTGACTGTAAGTCAGAAAGACGCTTATATAAAGGCATGCAAACAGGTTATCATAAATTAAGGCAAAATCACAAAAATAGCGACAACTCCCTCAAAAATAAGCCAAACTGTGCAAAATTTGAATATGTTGCCAAGTAAGAGTGGCTGAGTAAAACTTCAGTATGCAAATTAGTGGCAATGCACTCGGAATACGTCATCTGCGAGGAGCATAAAAGTCCATGTTTGACAGCAAGGCCACATGTTCCACTGTGATAGTAACATCAGAAATCTGAGATAGCCAATTCGTAACAATGACCTCCAGGCATCATTTGCCTGCAGAACTACGATGGAGAGCCATTGGGAGAGTAGAGGCAGGACAAAGTCAAACAGAAGTGGTCAGATGGCTAAATGTCAGTTCTTCTGTGGTTTATGGTTTATAGACTTTGGAGGCAATTTCAAACCACAGATTCGGCATCTAGGAGGTTCAGCCAAGGACGGCCAACTGCTCCGACGAGCGCCGATGACCGATATTTGACATTATGTGCACACAGGAATAAAACCGCTACTCTTCTTAGATCCTCCTTTGCTGCAGCCCCGGAAGGTTGATGTCAACGTCAACTGTGCGTAGAAGGCTTTACGGAGGCGATCTGTATGGGAGGCGACCAGCCATTTGCATACCGCTCACGTCACGCTATAGGAGGGACCGTTTGCAGTGGTCGCGATAGCATGTCCACTGGACGCCTGATGAATGGAGGGCTGTTCTCTTTACGGATGAGTCCAGGTCTAGTCTAGAAAGCGATAGTAGGCGTTATTTGATATGGAGAGAATGTGGAATCCGTTATCATCCGTCAAACATCCGTGAAAGAGATGCATACGGAAGAGACAGTGTCTGTGTTTGGGGTGGCATCTCTTTGGGTGGACGCACAGACCTCCATATCTTTCCAAGGGAACCGTGAATGCTCAGATTTATATAGATGACATCCTTGATGCTTATGTGTGCCCATATGCCGGGGCAATAGGTGATGCTTTCCTGTTACAGGACGACAACGCAAGACCACACAGGGCTCGCATCGTAGATGATTATCTTCAACAGGAAACAATTATGCGCATGGATAGGCCAACTCGATCCCCGGACTTGAATCCTATCGAGCACGTTTGGCATGCTTTAGGGAGACGTCTAGTTGCTCTCAATCCGCCCCCTCAGACACTTGCCGTGCTTGCAACTGCTTTGGAAGAGCAATGGCTCTCGCTTTATATGGAACTGATAGACCGCATAATTGAAAGCATCACACATCGCTGTATGTGCTGTATTGATAGTAGAGGTGATCATATTCCATATTGAAGGTACTTTTCCAATAGCAAACTGACACCTCCGATTTGTTCATTTTATACAAGTGATAATTTCTGTACTACCATAATTGTCTGGTAATTTCTGTTTATGTTATTTGATACCTTACTATGTATTGTATATTGTGAGTAAGTTTCATAAAATTCTACATGTAACTTTTCCAGTAATCGTGATTTTTCCTTAATTTATGATAACAATGTAAAAACACAGAATAAAATAGATTACATAATACCCGTTTATCTGAATGCTCAAACGATACATCATGTCAATTAATTTTCATATAATACACCCAACTTAAATTAGATTGATTCCGAGATTTAATAACTATTTGCATATCACTTCTGTAGTTTGTATGTAGTTCCGCACTCTTATATTGTATATTTCATTATTTCAATGGGTTATTTTTATGATATCTTTTTATGACGTTTCTGAAACACGATCATGATGATATAATGTCACATAAAATTCATTAAAGCTTTATTTTCTACTTCTATGAATTTGAACAGAAATTGTAAACTGTCTAAAACATAAAAACTCTTTAAAATGTCTCACCTTTCAGATTTTATTTGTGATTATCTTTCTATTTAATTTCTTTCAATATCTGAAGTTTATAGCATCTGAGTCATGAAATCATTATGTAGTTATACAGAAATTTTAATCACAGTTTACGAAAGCTTAGAAAGGCATGAATAAAATTAATTTGAAATAAGCTTTATATCTGTTTGTAAATGAATTATGAAACGTTTAAGAATATAGCTTTGTTATTGCCAATAGTGGAAATCCAGCAGCAGGACTCTATTATTGTACAAATTGATAGCATTACATATCCAACATTTATTTATTCGCTACTCGAATTTCACACAATATCGGTAGCAACTGTTAATGATAAATTTTTCAAGAGTGATTTTTTAAAATGCAAATAATTAAGTGCCTTCTGCAAATTTTGCACTTTATTTAAAAATTCATCAAATACAGAAGCAGAATATTTAAGCTCCATGGCTTGAATATTTTCATTCGTGCAAAAATTAACTGGAATTCCCTAATCAGATAATTAACGGATTTTTCACATTTCTTGTATTTTACGCAGAATCTTGTAAATTAAAATAATAAAAAATCCAAGAATTTTCAGAATAAACTACTGTGATGCATCCAGTACATTCATTTGTTCCTTATTATTAGGAAGGGAGAAAGATATTCCAGACTTACCGCCATATTTAGATGATCACCGCGCTCAAGATTTACAAGCCGTATATGGACCTCATTTACCAAGAGAGTGTCCTATGAAGTAAGTACCCGTCATTTAATAAGTGTTTTAAGGTATATTATTCTGGAATTACTTTTATATTTCAGCTTAAAACATTTTATATTTCTTTACGAAAATTATGTCTCTAAATTTCCTATATTTTACACAAGTCATTTAACTCTCGTTGGTTTCATATACACTCACGTTTGTGAAAATTGCAACACCAAGAAGGAATCGTCATAATTGAATGCAATTTAATACACAGTTGAGTGGTAGTGGTACAAATAAATGATTAAATGTTCAAAGCAAACAAACAAGAACAAGAGATCAGAATCAGTATTTTGTGTGGCCACCACGCGCCGCAATAAGTGCTGCTACACGACGTGGCATGGAGTCAAACAAAGTTTGAATGTCTGACTGAGGAAGAGCATTCCATATCGTTTGTACGCGTACCCAAAGTTCGTCTGCAGACGCAACAGGACGAGGATCACGAGCAAGACGCCGACCAATGACATCGCACACATGTTCAATTGGCGACATATCCGGGGAACACGCAGGCCAAGGAAGAAGCTGTACCTGCTGCGCTGCAAAGAAGGATTTAACAATCCGAGCAGTATGAGGGCGGGCATTGTCCTGTTGAAATACAGCGCCTGGCAAGCTTTGAAGGAAGGGAACAGCTTCGGGCTGTAGAACTTCACGGATATACCGGTTGCTGTTCAGATTGCCCACAATTCGTAGCAATTGAGATCGTCTATGATATGCTATGGCGCCCCAGACCATAACTCCGGGTGTTCGTCCACTGTGGCGTTCGATAATGCACTCCGGAAGGTGGCGTTCACCGGCATAGCGTCTGACACGAATGCGGCCATCATGGTACCACAAATTAAAGCGGGATTCGTCAGAAAACACGACATGCTGCCAATCAGCACGCCAGTCTCTATGCTGATTGGCCCATTGTAGCCGCAGGCGGCGATGGTCGTGCGTTAGGGGGATCCTGTATAAAGGAGTCCGTGCGCGCAGTCCACACTGCAGCAGACGTCTACGAATTGATGAAGCACACAATGAAACACCTGTAGCTATTGACCACAGTGCTGCCAATTGTCTAGAGGAAGCTGTACGGTCCGTCCGCGCCATGCGGACCAGGTGTCTATCATCGCGAGCTGACGTCACATTTCGGGGTCCACTCCCGGATTTCCGAGTTGTCCGACACTCGTCCGTCCACTGCTTCCAAACGCGCATCACTGTGCTGCTGTTACGCTGCACACGAGAGGCTACTGCACGATACGACAATCCAGCTTCACGAAGGCCGATGATTCTCCCTCGTTCAAACTCTGTAAGTTGTTCAAATCTCGCTCTCTTTCGTCGACGAGGCATAAGTACAGATTGAGTTAACGTTTACCACTAGCAGATAACCACCGATAACCATACACGCCTCGCTACAGCCGTCTATTTATTCGGATCCATCAGCCGTTCAGAGGGCGCTGCTCAGCATACGCATGCGCTACGGATTTGCAATTCTAATCATTTGCATATCATGCGCTACTTTGCATTTCCTGAAAATTTCAGCTCACTCGCGTAAGTCCTTCATGGTGTTGCAATTTTCACAAACGTGAGTGTATTTTAATAAAATTATGCAGCGCGTGACATATTTTAAAAGAAATTCGTTTCATGTCTTTTTTTGGTGTCAATCCCACTTCTGACACCAGAAAAAGTGTCACGTGCGTACGGGTTCGTAATAGATTGAATGCGCAAGTCCGATAGAAAGTTAATAAAATTTATTCTTATCAAGAAATATAAAACAAAACTCTGGATTATTCCTCGAATATATTCGTACAATATCACGCAATATAAACAGTAGCTATAGTTTAAACTACTAAAACGTTAAATAGAACGCAACCCAAAGCGCAGAGAAAGCTAATGCGATCTCACCACGAATTCACTACAATCAACAAGAGCTCATTAAAACAGTAACTAATAAATAACTGAGCTGAGATGTTTCTCTCCGGCTTTTATAGCGTTTTAAATCGGACGCGCCAGAGAGTTCTAGCAATTTCTGGAAAGCAAGAAAAGTCGTAACGGTTACGGGTAACACAGTAGTCAATAACATTTATTCAAATGAAATATCAATTACAGAGATAAACTTTTATTCAATGTTAAATGCAGGTGCTCTTTTATTTTTACTTTCCCGGCGTAGCTTTCTCTTGAAATATGTCTCGCTCTACATTGCACTAGGAAATAAAGCAATTTTAATTATAATTATGTTAAAAATATCTAACTAAATGCAAAATTCGTAACACTATCAATAATACCGATAATAATCAAAATTATGTATGCATCAGTATTAGACAAATAAAATTTTCTCATCATACACATTAAAGCATTCTAAAAATCGACACCATTTTGAATTACAATAATTCACAAGTCAGCCTTAATTAGACATTGATTTCAATAAAGGCACTTTTATGCTGCGCTTTGATACGCAATGGCGCGAATCCAGAAATTTATAGATGAATCATATGTAACTTACAAATTAAGTCCTTGAATTAAATCCTTTAAAAGCACTTGTATGCTTTGATTTAGGTAAAAACATTTCAGTCTATATTTAACGTTCAAATGCCAATAAACTGTTCATGATAAGAGTAAATCATATTTGAAATAGCTAATATAAATCTGTAAGATCTGATTTGCTATAAAAAAATTTCACCACAAATCACGGTAATAATAAATATCATGTGTTATAGATTATCTCATTTAGTTTCCATTAGTCTATTGGTCTTCATGTGACTATGAAATATTTCAACACTTTTCTAAGATGCTTCCTAAATATTTTTAATTAATCAGATTAAAATAAAGAATCCGCAAAGTAAATCTTAATTTTATTTTATTTTTTTAAAGTCAAATTCTTTAAAATGTATTTAAAATAAATGATTTTCTCCGCATACGAAAACTGAAACATTTTAAACAACATTTAGCGTGCGCTTTAAAGAACAAATTTATCCTTGATTCTTATGATAGGCTGATATTTTCTATTTAAGTATTCCCTTCTGTTTCTTTAAATGTAAAAAGTAAACAACTTACCTTTAGTGTAAAAGCATCCTTTTATGCTGGGAAGCTTTCAGCTCAGTGCTAGACCATAGCCAGATGGTCAGAAATTCTTTTGCAAGAAGTCTCTTTTTCGAATGTGATGTTCTGTTTGAGAATCGAGCTATTAAAACTGAAAACATTATCTCATTTGCTAACTCCAAGGTCTTCAGCTTCAAGAAAGCAATTACATATTCTGATAAAAATATGAAAAAGCCCTATTTGACTGCTTGTCAAATTTTATTTTCAAGCGATTTCGTTCAAATTGTATTCCTTGAACTTTATGATATAACATGTTCCTTTCTTGGGCTCTAGAATATAATATTTTCCTTATTAAAAAAGAAACAAATAAAAATTAACAGAAAAGTTAGCCTTTCTCGCTAGTGTTTCACGGAATCGTGTTCTTAATCATAGTGCGTGTTTTCAGTCAGCATTATTCTCAAGGAAACGTAAAAATTGAAAAATGTCCTATTTCGTTACATTGAAAGGAATAGTTTCCATTATTGATTCTTTATTTATTGAAACATTTTGTAGCTCTCTTTGAAATGAAAATGTGAGAAGCAGCTTGTCCACTGAATTATAAATTTTTTTATTTTCTAAGATAAAGGAGGACAGTTTACACTCAAAATGTTGTTGCGTAAAAGGAAAACTTAGAAATTTAATTCTTTAAAACCTGTTATTATTGACAGACATTTCGCTTTAATTAGCTCTCTTTAAGCTGCCTGAATACTAATTTCCTCTTGCCGTTATAGAAATGTTTTAAAAGGAATGTTCTATTTCCTTCCCGCGAGTCTTCCTGGTGTAATTCGAAGCAAATCCAACTAGCAGTCAGCAGGTCCAGCATTAGAAATAGTCTAATTGGCTTTCTCATTTATTAGCTATAAAACTATATAGATAGCAGCCCAGTGGATATAGTGGTTAGCGTCGCTGACTGCCGTCCCGAAGGGTCTGGGTTCGAATTCCGGAGAAGGCATGGATGTTTGCAAATTTATAGTGTTCTTGCGGCATGGGGGCTTTCTAGGTCCTCTCGAGAGGTTGGTAGTACGAGAAGAGGAGTGAGAGACCCTCGGACCCGTATCCCGGTGCGCTGTCCATCACAACTGGGGGCGGAACTGAGCTAAATCACACTGTCACCCGTAAGATGCTGAAGGCCGTTGCCAGCGACCGGCGTATCTTGCGTTCCTTGCCACAAGGAATTTGGTGGGCATTTGCTGACTATAGGTCAGATAAGTGAGCATTAGTCAACAACAACAATAATTGCATAGATTCTTTCCTGGTTCAACTTTCAAGTGATTGTCCATCTTATAAGTGAAATTCATTGTTTGAATCTTGAAAACATTGCCTAGGGTCCGAAATCTGCCGGATATTTATTGCTACACCCACCGGAGTATTTTATAACACTGTAACTAAACAACGAAAACTTGGATATTTCATATCAAAATCTTCAACATTCAAGTGCACTTATGACTTTTCCGTGAAGCTAACTCTTATCCTGTCTTATTTCTTTTCCAGAGGTATTCAATTAGGATTATTTTCTTTTTATTTTTTTTTCAGACGGGAAATACTAGATCCTCGTAATATTGAAGCCACACGTAAAGAAATTGAGGAGTGCAGTGAACACATTATTTCCTGCTATTACGCCGAATATAGCAAATACAGAACTATTGATGGAAGCTGCAACAATTTAAAGCATCCTACCTGGGGTAAATCGGATAACTGTCTAAGAAGAGTGTTGCCTTTCGATTATGCAGACAGTACGTATACTAAGTATTATTAATTCAAAAATATATTCCATTTTTTTTGTATAGGTATGTATCATCTGTATCTATCTCTGTATGTATTAAGTGGAACGTTATTACTCATGTGAATTTCTGTAAGCAATTACTTTAGGAACAGATTTTCTATCTTATTTCAAAATACTAGTAAATACTTTTGCTGTTATTGTTTTTTATGTTTCTCACGACCTGTTTGAACTTTTGGTCTCAGACATAATTAATTTAAATATTTGCTTTAAATAATACTTATGTGACAAACTTTGTTTGAAAATAATACAAAATGGCATTTTAACTTGCCTTTTCCATGCGCTTACCAGCCTCGCACTGTAATTCCACTGTATAGAAACTTCTTTGATTAGAATTTTTGGTCTAATATGTTTTGGTGCGTGATTATACCAAAGTATGTAAAAGCATCCAGAAGCATTTTGAAAACCATTAAATGCCCTTGGAGCAGCAAGCAGGTTCTTCTCAAAAATATTCCAGAGTTTAATTGAAAGAGAAACAGTTTGCAGAATTTTAAATTAGGCAAAAAATAAATTTAAATTGGCATATATTGCAAATAAAACTCTATGGATTCCAAAAGTAAGTATATTTAGATACCCCATCTTCAAAAGCAAATTGTTTCGATTCTGAAGAAGATGGTCCTCTATCTCAAGGGTGGCCAAAAAATCGATCGCTATCCACCGGTCGAACTCGAAGCCTATTTTGGACGATCGCATGCAATTTTAAAAAGAGAAACTGATTACACGGTATGATATATAGAGAACAAAGTTTTCAATTACAATTAGAGAGGCATCAGGGCGTTTTGTTTAAAATGCACTAGAATAGAGATATAAATGAGCAGTGCAACTACAATTATTGTACAAAAGGAACCCATGCTTTTGTTAGGTACAGAATTCTGGCGACATAGATACTTTAATATAGGCCGGCATCAGCGTTAATTTTGTCACTCTATTTCCGGCACTTCAAGTAATCTCCGGGTGAGGAAACCATACGTATACTAAGTGCATATCCATTTAATGATTCTGTATATGAATTACGTTGCTACTGCGGTGACAAACGTTTGAAATTTCGTTATACAGGAACCAGCTTCAGAAGAAACATTTAGAATGAAAAAATTTCTCAGATTGCTGTCAAATTCTAGAGTATTATTTCTATGCGAAATGTTTCTTCTAAAGCGTGTTCCTGTGTATTTGCATAAAATTTGCCTCATTAATTTAATGTAGGCAGTTCATGTTGCTTGCACTAGTCTTTAACTGAAGTTACTGGATAGCAAGAGACAATATCTTTCCAAAACTCTCGCCATTTTTCTTTCGCTATTATTAATAAGTTCAACCACTAATAGGCAGTTCGATTAGCCCTTCGAACTAACATTCATGCTTTTTACGAGTACATTCAGGGAGCTGTTGCCTCTCAAAACGTAACCTACAAGAAAGCAGTCCAATAAGTAGCAATAGAACAATTACCTTTTAATTAAAAATAAGTTATTTAATTATATAAAACTCACGCCAGATAATCAGCTTTTTTTTATGTAGCAGCTCCAATGGTCGTAGTTTTAGTAAAAGATCGTATGAAGATATTTCGAAAGTGAAAATGTCGATCGCCATAGTGCAGCTCTACATTTCATGTCAAGAAAATAAAGTTGGCAGGTGTTGTTTTTTTTAATGAGTCATTTAGATGATTTCGAGTTTTCTGAAAATATCGATCTGTGCGAATCTAATTATGACTCTAAAGAAAGTTTGAAACTATGTCTAAGACTTGCTAGAAAAATCAATACGAACCCCCAAATCGTAATATTCATTTTTTTGTATTACGTTTGATGCAGCTTGGAAGTAATTATTACAAATTTTAATTCTTCAAAAGCGTAACAAATATTTATTTTTTTTTAAATTTTCTGCATATTTTGTCATTATAGTATATGTTGATTCTTTATGGTGATAAAGAATTGTCTTTTATGCTGTGATTATAGTATATGGTTTTTTCTCATGATCGTATATGGTATATGATAATACTAAATGCTGAGCTTTTGAAATTTTTATTCCAGAAATCTCATTTCCACGAGTTTCGTGCAAAAACAAACCGCTGCCAAATCCTCGATTGGTATCAAACGTATTTCACAAAGAACTGAAGCCCAAACCTGATGGACTGACAACACATTTCATGGAGTGGGGTCAGATGCTTGCCCACGATTTATCACTTAATGACATCTTTAGAACTCCAGGTAATAAAAAAACTTCTAGGAATGTAATTTCTTTTTCATATACAATATTCATTAACAAAAATTAATTACGTATTATTATGGAAATTAAATATTTCATAATATTAAGAAACGAATAATGTCTTAAATATAGAATTTATAAATTTATATCAAAAATATACAATTTGTGGTTTAGAGTTTAAGTCGTCAACTAAAAAGAAGACTGCTTTTCAAAGCTTTTTTCCCTTCTTATTTTTTAATTTATATTTCAAATAATTTACTTTTCAATATTTACGAAGTTCTAATAATTAAAACTGCTAATTTCGAAAATCAGTATAATTTTGGATTTCGAAATATTTTTACACTGTTAATATTTGGAAATTTTTTACACTGTTATATTTGAAAACTTGCTTTCGCATCCACTTTGGACAGTATCATAACTATTCACACTGATACTTGAAAATACTGTTCATATAACATAAACGAATGATTCTAAAAGAGATTTGAAAAGAATTAGCTACGTGTTAAATATTTCTGCATCCTATAAAACATGTACATTTGCGACATAATTTAACTTAGTTCACGTTTCCTAGGATTTTAAAGAAATTTTATCACATACGTCGGTAAAAAATAAAATATAAACTAAAAATATTTCAATGCTAAAACTTTACTCCATTCACATATGAACTTTTTAACTTAAAATAATGTGTAAATAGGGTTTCATTAATTTACATGTACTAAATAATTCTACAGGGTGTCTCAAAAGTTCATTGTCAAACTTAACATACTTGTTTATCGTACCATAATAAACAAGATTTACACAGGAACTTGTGTCCGAAAATGCGAAGCGCGACAGCTGGGAGGGCGGGGCAATGTTCGCAGGCTTATGGAAGATTGAGAAGCAGGATCATTTCAGGCAAGGACGTTGCAAGAGAAGGATGAATCGGTTTACTAACTCGGATTTGACCAATATGCATTACTTGTGTGGTGCGGCGGGCCAATCCCGTGGCCACCGCAATCCCCTGACCTGACTTCCTTGAATTTCTACCTGTGGGAATACATGAAGTCTGTGATATACGAGACGATTGTAACATCGGACATGGATCCCGTCTCCAGAATCGTGGAAGCGGCGGAATGTGCCCGTGCCACACCTGCCCATTTTGAACCGGTTCGTGAATCCATGCGTCGACGTCATGAAGTGTGCATTGTGGCGAAGGCTTTTTGAACATCTTCTACGATTCAATCATGTTCCTTAATAAAAATAGTATTAACACCTCTTTGGACTTATTTTCCTTCTTCCCCTGTACGCCTGCGAACTCTGCCCTCTAGCGATCACTGTCTGCATTTTCAGACTCAAATTTCTATGTAAATCTTGTTTGTCATAACACGACAGACTAGCATTTTACGTTTGGCAACGACTTTATGGGACACCCTGTACATAATTTAGAATTATTTGTACCATATAATGAAAACGTTTCTCAGATTGGTGTCAAATTCTAGAGCATTATTTATATCCGAAATGTTTCTTCCAAGGCTTGTTCGTGTATATTTGGATAAAACTTCTCATTAATTTAAATAATATCTTTGGAGCTTATTCCCTTGATCAAGAATAACAAGTACTATTTGCCAAAATATACTAAAACTTCATTCATTTACATAAATAAAATCAGAACTACGTTTCTCTAATTTGCATAAATATAATAAAGGTAGACTTATTCTGTCCAGTAAGAACATAATTACTGTGTTATTGTTTACATAATACCAAAACTTTCTAAAATTAAGTTTATTTATCTAAATAAGAACAGAAAATGAAGTTAATTGCAACAGTGCAAAGTAACGGTCAAAAGAAAGGAAGGATCTAAAGGAAGGGCGGAAAAATGAGCAAGAATTTTTGAAGAAAAAATATTTATTTTATAAACTTATCGCCAACGTTATCCGAAATTTTGAATATCTTTTTTTTTTCTTTCAAAGAAATATAAAATAACTCAACCTATTTTATGCAATTTAATAGATATTTCAGTATCAAGGAAGCATTTCAAATCAGAAAAAGGTGTACAATAAATAAACCTGTTTAAAAGATTAAATTTACAGCTTTTTCTTAATGATCTCAGCCACCCTTCGTTAAACAATAAAGTAATTAAATACATATTTTACGGCGTTCTGCTCTACTGATTTGCTTGCGTTTTCTTTAAGTAAATTAAGAGATGATGTTGAAGTTAAACTTTTGTTGTACGTAAATTATGAATCAAATAAATTGAAATTAAGTTACAAATGCAAATCATGCAAAGTAAACGTCAGAGAAAATAATTACCTAAAAATATATTAAATATTCTTTTTAAATAATATATTAAATATCCCATTATATTATCCACTAGCATATTTCTTAAGCGTTATATAAACCACAATTTAAATTTCGAATTAAAATATGCACTTAATGTTTCTTGTTTAAGGTAGACCAAATTGTTACAATTCAGAAATTGATATCTGTGTACATACACTCCTGAGATGAAATTCATTGAAATTTGATACAATTTCAGATTGTAACTGCACATTAAAAATTAGCAAAATTCAAACAGTGCGTTGATTTCGTGTGAAATGTCATAGACATTCTTCTTAAAACCAGCTTTAAAGAATAAAACTAAATACAGCAAAGAACAATCCAAACAGATCTTGGAGTGCTTTGAGATGTTTCATTTTAGCAACACTAAACAAGAGCTGAATTTTTTTTTATACCTGGTGAACACTGTGTTTATTGATATTTAGTTGCCATCTCAGGGAAGAAAATAAATAAACTAATAAAATGCACAAATAATGAGAAATAATACATAAATCAAATCCCGATTATAATTAACAAATCACAATTCGTTTCAAAAACTCAATAAAAGAAAATAGTTTTTACTTCTTCAAGTAAAAATGATTTAATTTTAAAAATTTCAATGAAAGCTGTTAAAAGAGTAAAACGAAATGATAAATGTAGAGAGTTAATCAAAGCAATTTACCTGATTTCAAGTTAACATAACTCGGTATAATTCAAATTTCTAGGCCTATGAGCGACGTCTCCGACATGTACATTAACAATGACATCGTCCATCATCATTTTTATTTAACACAAGTGATCCAAATGATCAAACTATTTTTAAGCGGTATGTTAAAACGTATCATTCTGCTTATGACAAAGATGCGTGTAGTCCCCTCCTCAGACGCAAATACTGAACTCAGATGTAACTGCAACTAGTATGTAAGCAAATGAACTTAAATGTAAGAACAATTTGTCTAATACTTCAGATATTTATAGCTCCAAAGTTAATTCTAATTAAATATAAAATTGTTAATATTAATAATGATAGTTCTGATAATGAAGTGATTAAGGCTGCCAACAAAACTGTCAAGCATTAAAAGTTGATTGAATTAATAAAGCACTTGACGCAGAATAATAACTAAGGTTAATTCGACCCAGACGCACAGATTGTGCAACAGCAGACGATCCGTAATCTGATTAAGGGGATCACCTATAATGCTTAATCATAGACAACTGTCATATTAGGAGTTCTTAAATAAATTATCACAAAACACGGGTACCTGGTTTCTTTACAAACTGAAAGGTGAATATTTGAAATTCTCGTAAATTTAGTGATCTCTTCTCATGTAAAAATAACGAGCACTGTGTAATCTTTTTCATTTATTACGTACTTCGCCAATAGTCACTATACGGAAAGGGAGTGACGCCCCGTGGATGTCTTTTTAAGGGAAACCGGCTCGTATCCCCGTTACATATAGGAAAAACCACGGAAACCCCATGCAGCCAGCTTGCTCGTCGGAACTCGAAATCCGGACTAAACTACTAGTGCTCAACGGCGTGTACCGCTCGGCCGCTGTGGACGAACTATGTAATCAGTATCAAGTATTCTAGACCAATAAAGTCTGCCTTACAAAAATTACCCATCGACATGAGCACCAAAAGTAATATATCAAAAATTTCCTTAATATGTCAACACAAATAACAAATTTAAGATGTCAGAATTCTCAGTTTTTTTTTAATGTATGACTGATAAGATAAAGATAAAAATGATAAAGATAAAAATCTCTACTGTGAGCAATACCTTTAAAAAATACATACAAAAATTCAGATCATATATACAGACCCTCTTAAAAATTGTTTACTTTTTATTCGAAATAGACAATGAAACCAATGCACCTGAGTAATCACAGTAGTAATAGTAACAGAAAACAGCCAAGAGCAGTTTTGCCTCCAACTTCCATGTGTGTATTGGATGTATTCCATGCGCGTCAATAAAGTGATTGCATGTTTTCGGAATGATGTTTTTCTTTCTGAATTTTATAAACATCCTGCATCGAGTAGATGAGAACCAACCCATAAATTAAATTTCGACTTTTCGTTCCCAGTTAGCCCTAGATTAAGGTATTGGGCAGATATTTTACGCCGATCTACATAGAATTTCGCCTAGAAATCTGACTTCAAATAAAATAGAGTTTGAGAGACTTAGTTCCTTGCATTGATGCCAACCATATACATATGCATAAGCTTTTTCATGTAATAGATATTCGGTGTTTATAAAATTCCATGGAATATTTTATAGTTCTTAAGATATAAATGAAAGGAGTATGGAACCGATGCTATATTTTATCATACTGAAATAGAGGTAAATATATTTAATTTTTCCCATTTTTTAAAATTTTCAATGTATATGCCTATACTGATAAAGAAGACATCATACGATAATCTAACCAGCGCTAACCTACATGACGGGATATCACCAATGACAAGAGCCACAATATCGGTCATTGTATCACTGACACTGTAATACAAAATTATAGAATATCAGTGATATATTATACAAAAATATTGGAATATCGATGGCATTTTTATTCAAAATTGTAAAATATCGGGGACACAGTTATCGATACACTGATTCTCTGATCAAAATTATAGAATTCCTGGCAAACATTTGTGAGAAATACCATGTAAGATTAAATCGAAACCGGAGGAAGCGCCATTCCTTTGTTATGTGTGATATGGGAAAAATTTTTATGAATAAATTCTCTCAAATATTCTTTGTCTTTGAGGCAAATTTTAATTGAGATTCTCTCTAAAATGCTTTCTATGATAGTATGGGCTATTTCAGATAGATGTAATCGTCAATATTTTTATTCAATTATGATTCGAGATTGCTTCAAAATATGTAAAAGTAAATCTTTTCAGTTACACTTTAATGTTTGCAGTGTTAGTAAAAGTGGACAAATTGGGATTGCTTTTATTCATGAGGTAAGTAAAATAATCTCAATGAAATATTTCTATATCAATGTTATAAAATCTGTACAGTTTATACTTTATGAATTCTCAAAATGTTTTACGGAATTATGAGTAATCATGTACAAAAATCTCCGTATTCAGCGTTACCACAAAATGTTCATGTAAAATTAATTGTTTTAATGAATGGTTTGGGGAACGATTACAAATGAGCCCGATAAGTTGGAACAATAATAATCGGAACCTTCTCAGGTCGTCAGATGCTAGAAATACAGACACTTTTTTTGGAGGGGATTAGTTTTTTTTCCTATTTTGCTTCACAAATAACATATGATTTTCAGTACTTAATGTGTACCGTTGTAGAGACAGTAATTCATGAGCATGTATGGTAAGATCTTGCTTTTTGTTTTATTCAAGATTTTGTTTTGAAATAATTTGTTAACTATAGTATGTTACATATAATATTTGTATACAACTATTTTCCTTTCATTTCATGCTTTATTTGTCATTCTCTATTTGTAAATTAAATCAATAAAGTTACTGAGATAACCATTTTGAATAATTTCGTATTAATGAAGGAATTCAGGTCGAATAAGAGAGATATCCTAATTTGCAACCTATATTTTTGATTAAAAAAATTACTCGTGTTTCAGAGTCTGGATTCAATGAAGCCATACCATGTTGCATCCCCGGTCCGCATATCAGTGATACCTGTTATTCCATCCCTGTGCCTCCCAAAGATCCATTTTATTCTAAATTTGGACAGACTTGCATAAATTATGCAAGAACAGTGCCATGTCATCGCTGCACAGCAGGTGAGTGTTCTGCTATTAATCTGGTTTTCATTAAATAGAGTATATTTTCCTGTAAAACATTCACTAAAAATCATTACTGGAGAACTATAAGATAGATTTCTATTGTTATGTATTATTATTATTATTATTATTATTATTCTCGTTCCGATCATGAGGAATATATTGTTTTCACTCGAAACATTCGGTGCAATTACTTATTATAGAATGACACTCGCGTTAAGAAATATTATTTCGTACTTTTCATTCTTCTTATTACTTTTCTTGCAACGGTAACTCTTTTCCCTTCAATAAATATACCACAAATCAATATCTTTGTTAAAAGTTGTATACTTGCATGAAGCACTTCAAAAATGGAAGCTTGTTTCAACAAGCTTGAAGTTGAAATATCAAAGTATTGATTGTAGAGATTTTAAAGAAAAATGCATTAGTAGTTTATGCATAAGTAATTGAAGGCACTGAAATACAGTTACTAACATATATTAACACTTAACGTAAAAAATTAAATTAATGTGAAAACACAGACCAAATCACGGTATGTATATGTTGGGGAAACTACCCTTGTGGTTTTAAGAACATCTTCACAATAAAAATATTTAGGCAAAGTTTTACACCACATTTCTTCAGAAGAAAACAAGGTTAAAATTTTAGAATATTCTATAGCAGTGATAACGAATCCGTAACATGCGAACCCATTTTGGGTGGCAGGCATTGCGCATTTCCAACGCCGTCGGCGGAGACAAAAGATTGCATAATACAAAAATATTTGTCTTTGCAACGACCTCGTTATTAACAACATATGCTGCGCTTACTTTGGGTGTGTTCCAGAGCATTTTTGGCAAACAGGTAACAAAGGACACAGATGGCAAATCTTCGAATTTTGACGCTCGAGCTCAAAAGTTTCTCAATCATTGTTCTGTAGGATGGATAACACCGTGTCTACCAGTCTGAGATTGGCAACACTGCCAGAAGACACTTGCGCATATCTGGCGCACTAACACTTGCAAAGAGCTGGAAGCCAAGCAGTTACCCACGAAGAGTACCTTATTCTTCGTGAGTATACATTAAACGGTTGGGCTGATGCAGTTATGGATTGCAGTAGGGGAAGCTTCCATGAATGGCTCTGTCACAGACGCTCAGAGGGTATTGCAGCGGAACACTGAACTCTAGGCAAGAAAGCTGGAGAATACGATTCCAACAGAATGGAGTGTCAGCAAGCACAAAGATGACTATAGTCTGACACTCTGATCTACTGGTTCATATCATGGAAGCCCTCTCGCATTGCCTTGAACAATGTCTTGACATTATTTTCAAAGTTCACTGATGTCTCTAAATATTGGGTCGAGACACTGTTGTCCGTATTGTACAACGTAGAAAATGCTTATGCGCACATATATTTGCGGTCGGCATTTCACGCTCATAGCTTTCTTTAGCATCGGCTTTCCTGCTCAAGCGACTTAAGTACACGTTTCTCAGTCTAGGGCATACGAGACCTTAGATCAACGGAGTTCGACGTCCGATATGACCAATTAGGATCAAGCTCCTTCGACATACTTTTTTTCGCAGTCGCGTAAATTTAGTACAAGTAGTCACAATCTTTCAATGGCTATTCAAAGTCGGTAGATAAAGCCGCCTACGTTAATCTTGCCGTTTAAGTGCTAAATTATAAATTCAAATCATTGGCTAAAGATTTAGAGCTTCCGCTTACCTTACATACATAACGAAAGATGGCCGAATAAGTAGCATTTGAATACCTAATATTTCTCCCAATCTGAATCGTTGAATTCGTCGAAGTGAGTTTATGATGCAATGGAAAATTGCAACACTTTAAAATTTTCTGCGTTTATGGTTATTCTATCCTTCAGTAATTTTCTTTTTTCTTTTCAGGAATTTTCAAATTTATTTTCTAAATTTTTCAAACTTCTACTTCAAGAGGATGTATTTATTGAAACAAAGATAAAAATTAAACACAGAAATATAACGAGAAACAATATCCTGAGCATCTCTTATTGATCGCAGCCTCTGACTCCGACTTTGACAACAGAAGCACTGTAAATCTCCCCCCCCCCAAAAAAAACGGTTGAAAATTATTTAAAATTAAATTCTAGTAACTACTGTCAAAGCCCCTGCGTCTGCGTGAAATTTGCTGATTAACACAAGTTTTCAGCTAGACATATTTATTAATTTCATAGTAATTCGAGGTATAACTTTTTTTCTAAAACGGGCGCCTCTAAACTTACTTGCGGACAATTTGCATTCTATCATCATTTCATTTTCATTATACCAGGATATACATGTTTATAAACTTTATCAATGTTTACATTACGTAATGACGATTTGTGATGCTTTTTAAGTTTAAATATTAGGTTTTATTTTGATCAATATTTTCAACAATTTATTTCCTATCAGATCTTAAGTATTTCACACCTAATAATCATGTATGTATATATATATATATATACATAATGTAACGAATGACCACATACATATATGTATATATATATATATATGTATGTGGTCATTCGTCTCCCATCATCCCACATCTGGCAACGCCAGCAGCAGTCAGATGATTTTTCAAGCTGCGTGAGAAAATTAAGAGGATTGAGCGAGATGAGGTTTGGCCGTTACGTAGGAAGCATCGATGATGGTGTTCGAGGACTTCATCGCTTCTTTGATGAAGAATGCTGCTCTATCTGAACTGAAACTTCCACCTTATTTTTTATCTTACTTCCGCTCATTCTATTCACTGTACATATCATCCTCATGCTCATTATTTCATTATTAAAAAGCTACTTAACGCCACTATCTTTCTTCGTTATTAAGCCTAACCTCATCCTACATGTATATCATATCATATTCTTGCTTTACTAATAGGAATATAAGGAGCCTGTTTCATCTAATTTTAGATTTTCAATATTTATATGACATTGAAAAACATTATTATGTGGGAAAAGTGTCTGTTGATAAGAGAATAAACTTGATATAAGGGAAGGCTACTGTTCTCAAGGATAGGGGTGAAATAGTGGTTATGATGAGTTGCAATTTGATTATAATTTTATAATGCATTATTGATATTTTGCGAAGTACACCTCACGTTATTACTCTAATACGAAGTTTATGTAAGAGAAGATTGTTGTATCAGGAAATTCTTGTTCTTACCTTTGATATTTCCAAGAAAGCAGGAAATGCTAGTAAGACATATAATACAAATGAGATTCTCTATTCTTATAAGGAAAAGCTAAGAAGTGAGAAGTGACTGTGAATTCTAAAGCACTGAGAAATCAATAATGAAATTCAAATAAATAGGCGAAAATAATGTATAATGTTTGCAAAATCTTTAAGAGGAACTTCAGTCTTCAAGCATGCTAAACTTTAAATATAGAATTAAAAATAAAATGTAATAAATAAATACATTCTGCTTTACTTGTTTTTGCTATGTATTTACTTAAACCAGAAGCATATAATAATCGTTTCTAATATGATTGGTGTATGTGGTCCCCAATCATCTTTACCAATGGAACACAATTTCTCACACCCAGGAGTTTATTTCTATGTTATATATTATGCAGTATATTATGCAAATAAATAGCGAAGATTTTTATACTTACAATATATTTATAAACTTACTTGATGCATTGTGCACTCAAAATACTTGAAAATGTGAAAATTGAAATCTATGTGGTCAGAACGTTTAATTTTTCCCATTCGTTTACAGTCATTTATGTTAAAATTATATTTTAGGACAACGAGTCCACTGGAACCAAAACACTGCGTATCACGACCTTTCTTTAGTATATGCTAGCACAGAAGAAGAGGCTCAGAAGCTAAGAAGTGGAATTCATGGTAAGTGTCACATAAGATTTTAAACACGACTAAGTTTCACGACATAAGATTTCAAACCCAACCGATAGATGGCAGCACTATTTATTATTTAATTATTTTAATTTTTCAAATTCATTTTTAATAAACAAATGTAAAATATTATATACTGCATTACTAAATAATTTTACTTTTTAAATAATCTTATTATTATTAATAATTCATTAATTTTCAATTATAATAATATTTAAATTATTAAATAAACTTGTTTTTAATTTGTTTCGTTTATTAACATTTCATAAAATCAATGACCAGTCATTATAAAAGCCTAATGGTCATATATTCAGAGCAAGCAAATAGACAGATATCAACGCTGTAGGTTCGAAAAGAATTCTTTACGCTAAATTCCATGAAAACGTCAGTTGATTTACACTCATGTCCATAAATTAAGGATAATTCGGAGTCACGCGGAAATCGAACTCTAAAATAAATATATTATTTGTAAAATCACTACGCACATCTTCAAGAATCATATGCAAATTTCAAGAAGTAACCAGATGACACCGATGGTACGTCACAATGAAGAGAGTGTAAGAGAGTGATATATAAGGAATACAGGCAAAGAAGTAAAATTGTGCGCAGGCGCTTTATAAGCATTTAAGTGGAATAACCGAATAGTTATGACACAAGGGACGCATTTGGATGATTTCCTACGTGGTAGAATTATCGGCCGTCTGGAATGTGGGCGTACCCAACTGGAATTATCAGAATAACTTGGAATGAAGGGAACAGACGAACTTGGAGATGATACTCTGGGAACTTGGCCCAGAGTGTCATCTCCAAGGTTTGGCAACAATTCCAAGATGATGGTAATGTGAGTAGACGTTACAGCACAGGTCGCCCCAGAGTTACAACGCCGAATGAGGACAAGTATTTGGCAGTTACTGCCAAAAGAAACAGGCGGAGCACAGCCTCAGACCTGTCTTGTCAGCTCTCTTCAGCCACTGGTACGACAGTTTCAAGGCAGACCGTGTGCAGACGCTTAGGGAAGATTGGTCTATATGCTCGTAGACCTGTCAGATGCACTCCACTTCCTGCAACTTACTATCGCCTGCGGTTAGCCTGGAGTAGAGAGCATGCATTGTGGACACCGCAACAGTGGGCTTGTGTGATGTTTTCCGACGAGTCCAGGTTTAGCTTGCAGTCTGATTCTCGCCGGACTTTCATATGGAGAGCTCCAGGTACCCGTTACCACCAAGAAAACATCATTGAACGAACATAGTGCAGCAGTGCTCGTTTAGGGTGGAATTATTCTGGGTTCCTGCATGTTCAAATTGGAACCATGACAAGCCAAATCTATAGGGACGTCATTCTGGAACAACATGTACGTTTGTTTCGGGGCGCCATGGGAGCACAATTTGTATTTATGGATGACAACGCCCGTCCTCACCGTGCAAACATCGTAAGTGAATGCCTTCAATCGGAGGACATCACCTGTTTAGACTGGCCAGCATTCTTACCGGACTTGAATCAATATGAGCACGTGTGGGACATGCTTGGCGACAAGTTGCAACCCGTCAACCTCCTCCTACATGTCTACCGCAACTTCGGAGAGCGTTGCTTTTTGAGTGGTGTAATATCCCCTAAGATCAGATCGATAATTTGATACTCAGCATGCCTAGGCGTTGTACGAACTGTATTGCATCGTCTGGGAGACATACAATGTATTAACAATCATATCAACCATGTAATATTGGTTTTTTGTAAATAGGTTTTTTTTTGTAATTTGCTCCAGGGAGAAAACATCGCTAATTTTTTTAATAATGTCAAACATATAGCATCTTTTTTTGCTCCTTACCTTTTGTTTAATAAATAAGCTTTACAAATAAGTCAAATTTGTTTTGCTTCTAACTCTTCCTTTGCCTGATTTTGCATTATCCTTAATTTATGGACATGAGTGTAATATAAGTAATATAGTGTAATATAAGTAAAACTGAATCTGAGAGTGACTTTTATATCAAATGAGAATCTGTAATATATTTCAAAAGATTACTTAACACGGGACAACTATTTTGCCGTGGAAGTGTCATTCATTATTCACTACATAATCAGGAATATTAACATCTTAATTTCAGGTATGTTGGATGTGGAATATAATCGTAAATCCGGACCTATGCCACCAACTGTGCATGTTGAAGAATTGTGCATCTCACCACCTCGAGAGAAGAGTTGCTACAAAACAGGTAGAGAATACATTTCACATGATAAAAATTTAATTAATCTAGCAAGCAATTTTAATATTTAATGATTTATTCTTCTTTAACATTATTCTTTGCTGCAATCGGTAAAACTGTTTAACTTTACAATGATATACACTAAGTAAGCTAAAATTTACTATCAGCAACTTATATTACAAGAAATTCTGTTCCTAATCTGCAGTATTATACGATAAATGTTTTAACTTGAAGAAATATTAATTACATATAAACCAGCAAACTGGTCAATATCTTACTGAATTTAAATAAAAATACACAGTCCAGTCACATTAATGTGACCATCTGTCAAAAGCCAGAATAACCACCTTACGCAGAGCGGACTGCTGCGAGACGTGCAGGAAGAGAGTCACATAGGTCCCTGAAGGTGTTCTCTGGGATGTTGAGCCATGCCGACTCTAATGCCGTGGCCAGCTGCGCTAGATTACGCGGTTGAGGATCCATGGCGCGAACAACTCGAT
>KK114172.1:19473-119490 GCA_000611955.2 Stegodyphus mimosarum | reverse complement strand
GACAACATAAAAAATTATATAAAAATTCTACAATAAAATTAAAATTTTTTAAACATTTTTTTACTCGATAGTTTGAATGATCCTTTTTCTGAAATTTTGAAATGTTATGATACTTTAAATAATCTTCTGTGGAAATGTGTCAGCAGTCACATCGCAGCCATTTAACTTGTATAAAATATTACAATGAAATCAGCAATATCCCCTAATACAAATGTTAATTATCCTAATAAAGTAATTAAACAATTTACCGTTGCAAAAAGAAACAACTTGTTAATTTCTTAAGTCTCTTAAAAACAGTAACATAAGAAATACGATGAAAAATTGTTGCCAAACCGAAATTTTTAAAAGAATGAAACTATTCAAAATGATGCAATTTCATCAAAAATCTATCAACAACAATAAGAAAGGAAAATTGTTGCCAAAACTACATTTTAAAATATCTGAGATGTGAGAAGTGTATTCGGAAGCTTCATTTAAAAAAGTTTAAAAAAATACAAAATATTATTATTTTTCCAAAATTCCTTTTTTAAAAGGAGTCGAAAGGATTAAAGTTCACCGTGTCCAAAAATCAAAGGAAAATAAACAGCACGTTTTTTTTAAAATAAGTTTTTTTAAAAAATATTCCGCTGAAAAGGTGCTAAGCTCACCTTCCTAAATAAATTCGTATTTAATCGATTTATTGAAATACGAAATTTATTTTAATTTCGTAAAATAGCTAAGTGTCTACGCTTTACGACGATGTAAAAATGAAATGTATAGAGTGAAATCTCGCTTTCCTGTAGCCCATTATGTCTCAAAATGACGCGATTTGGTCACAAAAGATAAAATAAAAAAAATTCTAATTCGAATTTCGAAAAAATCGCTTCGAGATGCACTGGCTCTTGTGTAGATACACCTATGTACCAAATTTCGTGGCCCTGGGTCTATTAGCTTACTCGCAACACGAACGAAAGACACACACACACACACACAGACTCTTTGTTTTATTATATGTAGAGATGAAAATGGTGATTCAAAGACGTTATATCTATGAATCGTGTACCAGCGTGCAATTTATATACGTAGCATATAAACCATATATGAATATGCAAGTTTAGTACAGTTTTTTAAATAACTCAAGTATTTGTAAAATAGTATTGATAAGCTTAAAAAAACTTTAGAAAATAAAACATTCTAAAAAATAATCATTTCACCTTTTCAGAGTTATATACAAGTACTCGAATATCGGTAAACTTGCCAGGGATTATTATAAGAAACTTTAAAAATGTGCTGTTAAGAATAAAAGAATTTCAAAAGGAATATCTTGAGAAAAGAACAGCGAGTGGAACATTCTTATAAAATTGCTAAATTGAATAGAAGAATGCATTAATGTGCATGTACCTGAAGGATGACATATGCAGAGTAAAATAATTAATGTACTACTACTAAAAATAGTAAATTGTTTTAACGGTGTCCCACCAATGCTGAGTTAGAACCACTAAAGGCTAGGAGTTCGAACGGGCGAGCTAGGCGAATGGGCTGTCTGCCTGATTTGTTTTCAAGATTTTTTCCTATGTGATATGAATATGAGCTAATTTTCCTTAAAAGGTCCTTCACGAAGGTATCCCTTCGTTTGAGCAAACAGCTTTCGCACATTTTGCCATATCTAATAATTTAACCTACGCTAATTCTGATGGTTTTCGTGCAAGAAGAGACAAACTTTTCTACGGCTTAAAAAAGTAACTGTAATATGGAATAACTATAATAGGAAAATGCATTATCATTTAGCTATAAATAATATATATAACTCAGGTGTACTGAAACTTTTATTCTCAGAGATATCTTTTGGAAAAAGTACAAATTTACGTATACTGTTTAACAAATTCATGAAATGGAGCAAAAGAGACTCAGTAATTTTGACGAGTACTTAAATCGTTATTTCCATTTCCAGGTGGAATTTCTTTTCATTATCGTTCGAGATTATTCTAAAAACATCTATTCGAGATAACTCCAAAAAATCATCTAACGCTGGAATAAATGTAAAGATTTTATCTTCAGTCATCAGAATGTACGTTCATAAACTATATATGCTTCATCGAGATGAAAAACTAAATTTTATTTCCATTATTTTTACATTCCTTATTCCATAGCATCCCTAAACGTGGAATTAAATGTTTGGAATCTCATGAGTTTATCATAAAGTGCCAAAATTTATATAAAATTCCTACATTGAATGTTATCAAAATATCGAATGGCTTCAATACATTTTACTGAAATATAGAAATTACTATAATATACAATTAATATTACTTTTCCTGATTTCATTTGGAAGATACACGAAAGTGAATCACATTAAGTATGAAGAACATTCATTAATATTTTTCATGGTTTCTTTTTCAGGGGATATGAGAGCAAATCAAAATCCTTTCTTACTTACTGTACATACTTATTTATTAAGGCACCACAACTTCATTTGCCAAGAACTTCATGAAATCAACCCTCACTGGGATGATGAAAAACTCTATCAAGAAGCACGGTAAGTTTTATTATTTTTAGCTTACATTGTTTTTCGTAACGTTTTATCTTGACATTACAATTTTTTATAGTGATGACAGTTTCATAAACGTATTATTTTACGCTCTGGGTTTTTAAGAAAACTTTGAAAAACAGGAAGAAAAAATCATTTGCTGAATTCAGTATGTGTATTGAGTAAACATTTCAACATAGAATTCAGGATAAAAATTTTCTTGTAAAAATTGATGAATCATCAATCTTACAGCTATGGTAAATAACAATAAATACCTTATATACTCCTACTATATAATAAATACCGTATATACTGTATTTATATAATAATAAATACCTTATACTATTAAAATCTACAGCTATGGTAATAAGTAAAATGAACACAGTATTCCATGATAGAAAAGATAGTGCAGAATATAGAAAAGGGATATATTTGTTATAAAATTATTCTTCTCAGACATTAAAGATGTTTTTTTTTCAGGCGTATTAATATCGCTATAGCCCAGTACATCACATATGGGCACTATCTGCCAAATGTCTTGGGAGAAATCATGCAGAAAGAAGGGATTAACATTCTGCCAGGAGCAAAATATACCCAGTATGATCCAGAGCTGGATGCTAGTATTGCAGATGAGTATGCCACATGGGCTGCCCGATATGGTCATACGCTCGTTCCCGGACGCATATCAGAAATTGATCCCAAAACTGAATCAAAAGATACTATCTGGCTGCGAGATTTTTACTACACTCCATTTGGATTCAGGTATGGCCAATATGACAAAGTTGCAAAGGGGATGACTGTTGATAGGAAGATGAAACATGATGTGTTCTTAAGTAAGTTCTTTTTTGTTCTTTTTTTCCTTGCTTATTAAATAGTTTGTGAAGCCATAATATCTAAACATTTAACCCATGCATGTATATAAACATAGTATAGCATGTATTATGTAATATAAAGCGTAGTACATTAACATTTCATTTCTCATGAAATTTCGGATATATCTATTTCTTATTCCAACTCCTCCTGTTTCACAGAGTATACCAAGAGGCTTACACAAGTATGTTATAGCATTAACAAAATAAATAAACAAATATACAAAAGCACTGCAAAGTGGGAGTTGTCAAAAAATAAAAGAAAAAAAATAAAATGAAATAAAAAATAAAAACAAAAATAATTAGGGAGCTCAGTAATCTAAGTTGAAAATGAAATTCCGAAAAATAGAAATTGGCTCTTTAGTCCGTAAGTAGGAGCTTCAAAGTTGCCTGAAATATCTTCCTCTGCTGGACATGATGAACGCACTATGATTAACGTCTTCATCGCCGCTACCGCAGTTGCACAAAGTACTTAAAGCAAATTCAAATCACTTTAAATAGCTCTTAAAATTGCCATGTCGAGACAAAAACTAAGTTACTTTAAAATCTCTAGAAAACTTATCAACTTTTATCTATGAAAAATTGTAGGAAAACACCTTTTGATCGACTGTGCTTTAGGTGATGCCAGGTATTCTCTAAGATTTACAGATTGCGTTCCAAATACAGGTAGCATCATTTCTATAAAAAACTTCCAGTGAGAAATAGGGACACGGAGACTAAAATCAATGTGAAATTTCGTGGCTTGCTTTGCTAAAATATCAGTCTTCTCATTTCCCAAATTTTCACAGTGTCCACGAACGTAAGCAAAATGAATGTCGATATTGAAATATAAGGTATTTCTCCCGTCTTCTTAGCATGCCCTCGTGGTGCACACGTGGCACGTAGCCAGCACACGTGGCACGAATTCGAGAGGTCCGAGGTTCGAGTCCCGGCGAGGGCATTGCTCATTTTTCCCATCTCCTCCTTTCAAAAATAATTCCTAATGACTCTACAGTGGCGCTCGAACTAAACAAAGTGGCGGATGATGACTCTCCACCACCAGGATTTGACGGTTGGGGCCCCTAATCCACACTCGCCCTTTAAAAGGGAGAGTATATAAGCTATTTCTCCCGCCTTCTTGGCAGGCCTTCGTGGTGTAATGGTCAGCACATTCGACGCGTATTCGAGAGGTCGGAGGTTGGAGTCCCGGCGAGAGCATTGCTCATTTTTCCCATTTCTCAGCATCCAAAAACCGTAATGGCTCTGCAAAGATATTGCAGGGTCATAATAATAACCTGAATTTCAAAAACAAGTTTCTCTGAAACACTAATTTTCTGTAATAATTGTAGAACAGAAGGGAATCACTACACATTAAAACGTGCATTCATCTCAAACCACTACAAGAATTTTGAATCCATTTCACAGCAAGCTTGTACAGACATTAGGTTATTTCGGAAGCAGGAGTGAAAAATGAGTAACTCCTTCGCCGGGAATCGAACTACCGACCTCACGGTTACGCGTCGAGCGTGCTGACTGCTACACTATGAAGGCATGCGAAGAAGGCGTGAGGAAAACCTTATAAGCATACCAACTCAGTCTGAAAAACAGAGCATTTATCACTTATTCTGTACTGTTTGAAGTCTCTTTCTTGTTTATCTTCATAAACAACAAAAGTAATACCAACCTTACCATTTACCTTACTTCCGTCTGTAAAACAAATTAATTCGTACTCTTCAAGAATATTATTAGGAACCCAAAAAGGGTACTGCTTGAAAATTAGTTAAGAAACATAAGAGATTTAAGAAAAGCTAATTACCAGCTTTATGCAATAATTTTTCTAATCACATATTTTGCTGATATTTCCATTTCGTGAATGAAAACAAATATTAAAAAGCAAAATATATATATATATGAATATAAAGCGAAAAATTTCTTTTAATTTCATCACAGCTACAGGTAATCAATAAAATGAAACTTTTAGTTCACGTTTTTGCAAAGAAATGACTGAATTCCTATAAAATCTAGCTTCTTTCTCTAAATATTAGTTGTTAGACTTCAAGTGAAAACTAGCTTTCTGAAATTCTACGTCCATGTAATCTCCAATTCATCAAGAAGAAAATAGTCTTTCAAAAAGAGATAGGTTGAGTTAATTTCCCTTATTTCTCCGGTAATAATGATTATTTTGCTAAATTTTATCCTCAGTATATTGTCAAGAACATTTAATTTTGACCTAACAGTTTTCTTAACTTCACTAATAAAATTATTAAAAATATTTTCGAAGAAAAACAAAATGTGTGCATAATTAATTAAACTTAATGTAAGTAGTATTCTAGTTTCCGAAATCATTATCATGTTGTTATCTATTCTGGAAGTATATTTATTGTACTGATGACTAGATATATTAGATTTGCATTGTTCAGATTTTTCAGCGTCTTTTTATATAATATTTCATGCGCACTCTACTTAGTGGAGAATTTTGTGAAATTTTCTATTTAGCATCGAGGAACTTTTCCGCGTTGCCTTTGTTGTAAATTTACCGAAACAAAACTTAAGAGTTGCCTTTACATTCCTTTCTAAAAATTTATATAAATTTCCTTAAATCTCTGTTTCAAATCTATCTGCACTTACTAATGGTAATAAATCTGTTACATTGATTGAATACTTCCATCCATGTATCATTCGTTTCATCTGAATAAGAACTTTATTTACGCCAACTGAAAAAAAAGTCAAATTCTGCAAACAAATAGGAAGTCCTGCAATCCTAGGAAACAAACAAATCCTGCAATCTAACACATTGCTTGAATTCTTCCAGCCTTGGGTCATTTGTTATTTTATTCATCTGAATAAGAACATCATTCAGGTCAAGTGAAAAAAAACTCTCAAATACTGCAAACAAGGAAAAACAATATAATATACGAATATGAGAGAGATTTTATAGTAGTATAAACTGTAACAGAGAATATAATAAATGTATCTGTAGAAGGTCATATAATAACGAATTTATAATTTTTTACACATTTTTCAAAGTCGTTTAAACATATGTTTAGATTGCTTTAGGATGCAAGATAATATATTACGAAAAAAATGATTCATTCCACCTGGAAAGTAAATCGCGGAAGAAGCTCCAACGAGGAAGGTTTTCTGTTTGCACACAGTTTTCCGCTGTTCGCGTTGGTGCAGGTCTTCTTTACTTCCCCACTTTTATGGCCTTCCCATAATGGAATGTTTTTGAATCACTACTTTTCTTAATGGGTATGTTTGTTTTTCCAGCGGTCTTTTTACTCTTCCTGAAAGCTTATTCCTTCTGAAAGCTCGAGGCCTCTTATGTTCCAGTAGGAAGTCACTTACGTATCAAAGCACTTTGATCCTGGTTCATTTTTTTATTTACATTTAACCGTACGTTTTTTATAATGGAGACGAATTTTATTACGCCCGATACATTGCGAATAAGCATAAAATACTATGCATCAAATATTGAGAACTGGTATTTATATCATTCAAATACATTGTAGAGTCATTAGGTTATTTGGAAGCAGGAGATGGGAAAAATGAGCAATGTCTTCGCACGTGCTGACCACTACACCACGCAAGCATGCGAAGAAGGCGGAAGAAATACCTTCTATATTCCCCTTTTTAAAGGGCAACATGGGATTAGGGGACCCAGTCGCCAAATCCTGATGGTGGAGAATCAACACCAACCACCTTTTTGTTCAGGCGCCATGGCGGAATTAAGGCTATTTTCGATGTCAGGAAGCTGAGGAAATGAGCAATGCCCACAACGGAACTCAAACGACGGACCTCTTCGAATACGCTCTGAGCGTGCTGACCACTACACCACGAAGGCATGCGAAGAAGGCGGAAGAAATACCTTATAACATAAATAAAGCCCATTGTCCCATTGCCATGTAAACTATTTTATATTTCTTCTAGGTGATGACGTGAGAAACTACCTGTACAGGCGACTGTACTTGAATGAATCAGCTGGTCTGGATTTGGCCGCCGCCAGTATTGTAAGAGGTAGAGATCACGGAATTCCAGGTTACACGTATTATGTTGCCTATTTCTTCAACATCACTATTCATGATTTTAATGACTTGAGGAAATTACTTCCCGATAAATCTGTGGACCTCTTAGAGGAGCTCTTTGAGTAAGCAATATGTCATTTAATATCTTTTGCGTAATTTTAGGATGTAATACTTTATTACAGCTTCTTCTAAACAATTTTATTACATTCGAAATGTTTCATTGTAGATTGATACTTGAAGTATTATAATTCGAAAACCAGTATTCGCATTAATAGAAATGCCATTCCTCTTCGTGTTCAGATTGAAATTTTTTTAAAGTTTCCCAATCCATAAATATTTAATTTAATCTATAAATATTAAAATTCCATTCCTTACATTTTATATAAACTCCTGGGTTAATAAATTATAAACAGCTACTAATATTTCTGCTGTCGGCTCGGAAATCAGGTTGCAAAAATATAAACTTTTTATAACTTTTTAGCCCAAAATGGCGTTAGCCCGAATGGGGTATTAGTCTCGAAACGGAATTTTCATATCAGTTTTTGCCACCAGATACTGTCACCCTGTATTATTAATTAATCAAACAGGATTTTTGTAATTACGTAATGAAGAGCCTGCATGCATGTATACATGCTCCTCAAATTGTGAAAAAATGGCGGTATCTACAGCCATTAAATTTTGAACAATGTTGTACTCCGCCCGAATACATGCACTTGGAATCTCAAATTTTGAATTTCGAATTTTATACTTCATATTTTGTGAAACTTTAATGAATTTTTGATTAACAAACTCAAGGATTTGAAAACGAGTAGTGGCAATATTATATGGAATAAAACATTTTTATCTTCAGCGCGCTAGACTGTCTGTCGGAAATTCTAAACATATGCTGCTTTTAAATATTTTGTTATTTTGCTGTGAACTGAAGTTTATGTGAGGTAAGTGGAAGAATGGGATATCTAATACATTAAGCTAACACACAAAACGTTAATAATAAGAGAGCACACAAAAAAAGTTTCATAAACCATCTTATTAAGAAAACTGAACATGGATATGATGAACTGAGAAAAGATTGAAAAGGGAATCACATATGGCGTAAACGCGAAGAAAAGGGTGCTTAATAATATAGCTAGCAAGAATGATTGCAATAGCAGACTGGTAGACAAAACGAGAACATAAAAAACTTTAACAAATCCTTTCGGACCATCGTTAAAATCTGAACTCTTTCAGAATTTTTTTTTTTTCATTTTCAAAGCCTAAAATAGAAACGTTCAACTCCATTGCAGATGAATTCATCTTTAATGTACGCTTCCATTTTGGTGGTAAAGAGATAAATCTTCAATTAACTAAATTGTTACATTTTTTACTCATACTATTAAACTGCTTTGTAACTTAAATCAATATTCTGTCTCACCAAAAAATTAAAACTTTTGCTACTTAAATGGCGTTGATTACCTTTAATCATGTAGAAACAAAACAAGCAAACTAAATGCTACAAAGTTTTAGTTAAAATTGTTTACTTTTCTTAATGCGACTAGCTTAAGAAAAGGGAGAGGGAAGGAAAGGTTTTAGAACTTCTTTCTTGCATTTAGCTCAAATTCTACAAAATTAAAAAGTAAATAACTACATCGTTTAATACCAATTAATATACTATTATTCTTTAAAAAAAATAATAATTCAGATTTAATACTATATACAAATATGATGTTTATCAACAATTCAAGCTATGTATATCTGATTAACTATAAGTGGTAATTTATTCGAAGTACAGCTACAGCGTGAGTGTACTTAGAAGTGCTGATCCCCACATATGTAACCACGATTTTGAGATTTTATAAGCGGCATGTGCCATATTATAAGCGGCATTTTGAGGTTTTATAAAAGGCCAGTGTTTATTACTATAAAGTTGTTTCAGAATGCTTTTTTTTTTATTTTTTCTCTCTTCCAAAATGCGGACTCATACAAAATTAGTAATTTAATACTTAATGTTTTGTTTTTCGAAATCTTATTACTAATGCAATTTTTGAAGTGGCATTACAGATTATAAATTACATGAGTTTCAAATATTCATATCTGATGCTTGTAATAATTTTAGCCGAATTTTCTAGGTCTTTACGTAACATTACATTCTAATGCTATGTGTTATCGGAAGTACCTAGAAAGTACTGTCGTTACCCAAGTTATACAACCTTTAATTAAGTTACTGCGCGACCTGGCAAATAACCGCTTTCTCAAATTTTGCCTTTCAGTGTTGTAAAAATCTTTAGTTTGTCTTCCAAATTATAGCTGCGTTTCTTAATAAATCAAGTGATTACAAAGAACTAAACGCACTTTAATTTTAATTTTAATTATATTTATAACTAACGCAATTTAAAATTCATTAACTTTATAATGTATTCAGAGTATCAGTATAAACATTTTCAGTATTATTTTAATTAATAAAAGCTATTCCTAGCGCCTCTTATTACATATCTATGTACAGATTCGTTTTATTTTTATGGTATCTAATAGACAATAAAAGTTTTGCAGCTTCTAAAAATAGCACAACACTTTTAATATTTTTGAAAATGTCCACATAAGATAAATAAAAGAACGTTTAACAGATTAAATGCTAAAGTAAATATATTTCTTTAAACTTCTTAAGATAAAATACAGAAGGCTTTTTATCTTGAATTAAATAAATCATATTACATATAGAACAACGAGGATCGCAATATTTGTGTATGCCTGACACTAAGAAAGCTAGTTTCGTAATGAATCTTTAAGAAACAACTAACTAAATTGAGTTTTGTACGTATTTATTTTTAAAAGGAGACTACAAGTAACGCTGTTTTTACAAGCTCTACTTTTTACGAGCATAATAAAATTAAATCAGTCCTGAAAATGAAAGTTTATTTAAAGTTATCTGTATTTAGATCTTTTTGATAATGCAGCACAAACTTCCAGAGGAAAATCGTTTAATCACATATCTGACTGTAATTCTGAAAACAGGTAAAAAATATAAATTTCAGAATTTTTTATTTGGAAAAGTAAAGAAATAAAAAGAAGATATGAAAAAAGGAGTTTCCCAAGTGCAAGGAAAACTCAAAATAAATTCTTCCTTTAGTTTCTATATCTTAAGAACACAATACTTAATATATCTTCCAAGCAGCTGTCGTTCTTTCTTTCTTTACGCCATCGACAGAACAGCTGGCCCACTGGGTTAGGTGCTTTCAGCCTGTTGGATCCCGTCGATGGAATTTAATATATATATATAAAGAGCTTAGTAGTGTATCCTCCTGCAATTGACCACCCTAAACGAGGAGCATTGAAATAAGGACCAGAATATGGAAAGGAGGTGCATGATGGGGACTGCTGAGACTAAGGGGAACACTTATTATGGTACATGTTAGGCAGACAGTTATACAGTTACGGTACATGTTGGGCATACACTTTTATGGTACATGTTAGGCATACAGTTATATTAAAGATATGCTATATAACGAAGCAGCTGTCTGGCTTAGCAAAGAGCTTTAAGACCACATAATACTGCTAGTTCAATCAACTTCTGACAAAACCGCTGGCTGCATGAGAGTTTTCGCCGGTTTTCCCGGTTATAATATGAATGGGAGCCTGTTTACCTTAAAATTTCTCTGAAAAGACACACTTCAATTTAAACAAATAAGGCCTGGGGTGTTTATTCAAATAGATCCAGTTGCTTTCTGTTGATAAATACTTAAAAGTTTAGCAAAACCATACTTATTGCAGAAATCGACTAGAACTTTCTATAAATATGTACAGGTTGGTATTTTCAACTGTATTATTACTCTTTACTCTTATTCAACTGCACTCTTATATATATTCATATATTTAATTTTTAGATCTGTTCATGATGTGGATGTTTATTCAGCGGGATTGGCAGAGTACTACGTACCAGGAGGATTTGTTGGACCTACATTTGGTGCTGTTTTAGGACAGCAATACAAAAGAATCAAATTTGGTGACAGATACTGGTTTGAACATGCCCATCAAGCAGGATCTTTCACACCAGGTACATGATGTTTTCCATGTGTATTTTGTCAAATAATTATAAAAGTGCATAATCATCATAAAAGTTATTTTCTTCTAAGATGAAGATATATATATTTATATATATATAAAGTTAGAGTATATTCGGTAAAAGAAATCCTGTTTCTATTTCAGGAAAAAGTGTAGGGTAAAAGTTATAGGTGTAAAATTTTAAAGTTGACAAAATGTCAAGTTAGCTTTTGTACGGGAATTTGAGACAAGTCAGAATAATAGTGTAATCTTTAAAATTAAAATTTAAATCTACCATAATAGTAGCAGGAAAACATAAAAAAGCAATGTAAATAGAAAAAGGTTAACATCAAAATATTAATATCTCCTGTTTAGTGTTTCAAACAGAATATGTCAAGGGGAAATATTCGACACACTAAACCTGGTCGATCAATGGGTTCAGAATAACATGTTTCGTTCCTCCTGACAATTTCAGCCATTAACCGTTTTAAATCAATTTCCTTTTTAAAAAAAATAAGAGCACAGAGAGTCTCATATTTGGTCCCGAGCTACCCCTACTTTTACATAGCTTTACAGATACATATAGCGAAATAGATAAATATGTAAGATAAAAAAACAGGTAAATGAAATTATAACCTAAATTAGCAAATGAAAGGTAATAACAGTGAATTCATACATTCACCAATGTTACTATTATGTTTATGACGTATTTTTAATATGAAAATTAGTGTGTTATAAACTTTAAAAATTTGATGCGATTATTCAAAATAAATACTGGTTGAAAAGTTTTTATATTTGTGATATTGCGTGAAAGGCTTTGAAAAGCCTTCCCTGAACAATTATGATTATGTAGGCAGTAAAAACAGACTTTTAGATTGAAAATTTTAATAGGACTAGAAAATATTATCAGATTTTAATTTTGCAATTTTTAAAATAATTATTTTGGCCAAAATTTTATGATTTGTGCTTTTCAAAATATATTTCTCTTCATCTGCTAATACTTTAGCACTTTTCATCTAAAAAAGGCTTCTTTGTCGCTAAGCGTTTTTCTCTTTGAAGGAAGGGGGGAATATGTAAGATAAAAATAAAAGTAAAAAAGGTTTATAAATTAAATTAGAAACAGCCCCTTTAGTCCTCATTTTAATTTGCGTCTTTCCAATTTCCGTTCTAAAAATAGCAATTTCTTATAATAACATTTTCTAGATTGCGTCATTTCTAGATTAATTCACATTATATGACTGCTACATAACGAAAATGGCATAGCTAATTCGAAATTCAAAATTTCCAGAACCGAAACCCGTATTTTAAAACTAAGCTTCCGTATTGAATAACTGTGCACTTGCATTTTGCTGCTCAGCCTAGTAAGACTTCTGCTGCGCTTCTCATTTTTTATTACAAACAGTATCAAAAATGTAAATGTTTTGAAATAGGCACTATTAGAATGCTAAATGAATTGCGGTCACAACTATCAATTAAAATAAAAGTGAATGTTTAATCTGGTTCTGCTGGCAAGTTTGATGTTCATTACGGATCAACATCAACGCAATCAATATTTCTGTATCATTACAAACACACACACACACACATATATATATAAGTAAATATATATATATATAATTAGCAAGTAATAATGTAGAAGCTATGGTGCATTCGAAACCTCTAAAATCCTATTTGTAAAAGCACCGTTGTGCCAAAAAATTACATATCAAATAGAATCAAAATACCATTATTAACAATAAAACACGACTTAAAAGAAAAATAATAAATGAGACAAATAAATAAATATTTATAAAAATGTGGGAAAAGTAGAAGTTGTAAGAAAAAGTAAAAGTTGCAAGTAAATGGGAGAAAAACACAATTATGTACAAAAAGATCAAAATGGCAATATTCCATTGAGAGTCACACAACAGTATCGTCAGGGGAAAAGTGTTATGCAATTCCCATTGAAATATTGCCTCCACGCGTTTCAACAAACGACCAATTGAGATAATTAACGCGGAAAATTATTTAACGATACTTATCAAATCATTTAATGCTTATCGATATCGTCTCAATTGGGCGTTCCTTTTCCCTACCCGTGCAAGAAAAGTTAGAAGGAGAAGTAATATACAACATATTTCATCAAAATTCCTAAAGAATAATTAAAACTACTAGAAAAATTTTTTTAAAAATAGTAATACAAATAAGAAACTAGGAAACAAATACTGCAAAACTGTCTTATGACTAATAAAACTTTAATCAAGTAAAGTGAACATTGGAAGAAAGAAATTTAGAGATCCAAAAACTGAAATATTTTTGAAGAAATAAAAATTCAATTGGAATTCTAGAAGAGTCAATGTGTCCTATTACAGAGAGCGAAACAATATGTAAGAATGACTTGAGAGGTTAAAAACTTTTTTATTTGGAGAACTGCTGTAACTGAAAAGAATTACAAAATCAATATAATAGAAAATAACGACTATACTTAAAAGAACAAAAATGAAAATGAAAATGAAAGTGAAAATTAAAGCTAAAAACAGAAAATGTAATTAGCATTATATATATATGAATGGAAGTAAATTTCTAATTTTAATTAAAAATAGCCCCTTTTATCTTTCAGTTTAATTTTGGTACTTCCCTTTTCTGTACTAAAAACAGTAATTTCAGAATTAATCCACATATTGAAACGCTATGTAACGCTGAATTGAAGATGTCTTTTATCTAATCTTTAAAATTCGTATTTTGAAAAATTTGCTGTTTGATGTGCTTTTTCCATAACTATGGCCACAGGTTAGTTGTTGAAAGAATCAAGTAGGTTACAGTGTAATAAATAGTAAATTTGGAATTTCTATTATAAAATTAATGTATATTGTCCAAAAACACTGCTATTATTATTTTTGAATTACCTCAAAAATGCAAAATTTATCTATATACATAAGACATATTTGTTTTGCAATAAGTGTAATTTTAAAATAGCTTTCTTTCAATAAATATGTCGTAAATATGTGCCTTGGGATATAAGATGCTTACCACGTATTTTAAGAAAATTACTTCAAACAGTAAGTAGCTTCGAAATTGTATGAGGAATGTTAATGGAGATCTAGTTGCTTTCAATACTGCAATAAAATTATTATAATATGCTTAAATTTTTACGCGTATAGAATTGCATCAAAACAATTTATCTTCTTTTAAATTCCTGTAAGTTGTAGCAAAATGAATTATCAAAACAAATTACGTTATTACCATTCCTTCAGATTTAGGCGACATGAGTGTATGTTTGTCATCGCTGCGCGTCTGTTGTATACGAAGGTGCTTTGAACTGTTGAATTTGACTTTTATTTCTGGAAAACGATACGATATTCACCGCATAAGCACCGGATTTACAAATGTATACGTGCATTCATGTATGGACGGATGTGTGTGTTTATGTGTGCATGTAACACTGCACACAAAAAAAGGGGGGGACAGTTCTATTTCCCATTCTAGTGGCCCTATTGAAGAAATTCAAATTGCGTTTTTCATGTCTCGAAAGTGCGACTTGGTATATATAGCTGGTTAAGAATTTTTAAGCCGGATAAGAAGGATGGGTATATAAATATATACTTTTGGTACTGCTGGTTCTAATAAAAAATTAGATGTACACTGCGGAAAAAAAAAGGGACGGGGGCAGTTCTGCACCTCCTGTTCTACTGGGCCGATTGACGAAATTCAAATTGCTTTTCTCATGTCACAAAAGCGCGACATAGGATACGTATTAGATTTATATATATCATTGCTGTAATATAGATATTTTGACACAAAATTGGAAATGTTTCTTCCTGAAATAACATCCCAATTTTTTCCTATATTTCTATTCTGCCACTCAAATTATGCCTAAATGTTAAATTTTGTAAAATTTGGTGCGAAATTTACAGAGAAATTCAAAAATTTAACTTGGCGATTTTATTTCAGTTTACGCCAAGAATAATTCACTTGGCGGACTTCTTAATACATGGCAACCTATGTTCCTATCCCTTCCATTGTGCAGGAGCGGAAAAAAGGTCACAACGTTCCTACTTTCAAATAATTTTAGCAAAGTGCGTAAACCACATTAGATGTTATTATTGCTTTCAACAAATACGCCAAATTTCAAAACGCGCCAATATATTCACGTATATCTTCGAAAATTTTGAATAAAAAACTCTTAATTTTTTGCAGGTATACTTAGAAATACATTTACTTTAAGTTGATGGTAAACATTTTATAGTTTATAATTCAAAATTTTTTTCCAAAAATTTATAAAAATTATTTTAAAATACAAATTTTAAAAATAAATTTTATTTGGAGTGAACCTAAATTTCGAACTGTGAAAGAAGGAATCAAGTAAATGTAATAAAAAAAGACATATTCATAAATACATATCAAATTGAATTAACGTTGAGGAGCTAAAAGTTTGAGAGCTACTGGTGGGATTTTTACAAAACTTGGCAGTTTGGCATAATTTGAGTCGTAGAACTGAAATATGGAAAAAATTTGGCATGTCATTTCAGAAAAACCCCGATTTTGCGTCAAAACACCTGTATTAGAACAATGCTATATATAAATCTAATACATATTCTAAGTCGCGTTTTCGAGATATGAAAAATGCAAGTTGAATTTCATCAATCGGCCCAATAGAACGGGAGATATAGAACTGTCCTTTTTTTCTCTCAGTGTACATTGGTATGTATATTTACACAAACTCATAGATATACGCACATACATACATACACATATGCATATACACTCATGGACAAAAAAATTAGCGCACCAAGAAATAATTGCGGGATCGTAACGAAACTTGCAATGAAGGTACATGTCGGGGAGATATGCAAATGATTAGAAATGCAGCGTGATTGCACATTACGTATAGCCGATAGAGGGCGTTAAACGTCGCACTCTGTGGAGTATAAAACAGGTAACCAAAGCTTTGTTTGAGTGTGCTGAATCATTTACAAAGGAAGAGCTCAGGTAGACATGTCATTACGCCGTGTTCGATGACAATATGAGCAGTTGTCGCAGTTTAAGAGGGGGAGAATCGTCGGGATGATGGAAGCTGGGTGGTCAGCTAGGCGAGTAGCTCGTCAATTAGGCCGCTCTGATTGTGTTGTGAGGAGGTGTTGGGACCAGTGGACCCGAGAGATGTCATGTACACGAAGACCAGGCTCAGGACGCCCTCGACAAACCAGTCGTGGAGAAGACCGCCACATCGTAAGAAATGCACGCGTACAGCCAACTGCTTCATCGGCCGCCATCCAGGCACAGATAGCACCTTCACTAGGGGCACCTGTGTCTTCTCGAACCATACGAAGGCACCTGGCTGAAGGACAATTGGTATCGCGGCACCCATAACGTGTGCTGTCCTTGATGCCCACCCATCGATGCCTTCGTTTGGAGTGGTGTCGAGCACGAGGAAACTGGACTGCAGCGGAATGGAACCAGGTCGTTTTTAGCGACGAATCGAGATTCAATCTCGGCAGTGATGACAATCGTGTTCGTGTGTAGAGAGCCCGTGGTGAACGCCTCAATCCTGCCTTTGCTGTATAACGACACATCGCTCCCACAGCTGGTGTGATGGTATGGGGTGCCATTGCTTACAATACACGGTCATTCCTAGTATTGTTCCGTGGCACCATGGCAGCCCAGCGATATGTTCATGAAATCTTGCAACCAAATGTGTTGCCACTCATGCAACGGCTCCCAGGAGCCATTTTTCAACAAGACAATGCTCGGCCTCATACGGCAAGGGTGTCACAAGACTGCCTCCGCACTATTACTACCCTTCCTTGGCCTGCCCGATCCCCAGATTTGTCTCCAATCGAGCATATCTTGGATGATTTGGGACGACGAGTTGAGCATCCCACGAGTTTGAACGAACTAGAGGCAAGGTTACAGCAAATATGGAACGAAATGTCTCAAGACATCATACAGAACTTGTATGACTCAATGCCCGATCGTATCGCATCGTGCATTCGCGTTAGAGGGAGTCAAACGGAGTATTAACTCCGCCGTTCTTTTGACTTTTTCTCTGAAATAAATTATCCTTTTTCTTTGATTTCCTTATCATTTACTTATATCATCATTACGTATGTAAAATTTCGTTTCATTTTGACAACTCCTTCTTGGTGCGCTAATTTTTTTGTCCATGAGTGTACATATGTTTTGGAATCCGGTCCCAGCAACAGAAGCGTGCAAAAGTTTATAGCTATTATTCTTCTGGTATATTTGTTGATATTCGTGATTTATTTTAACATTTTTCATACTTAACGGAGCCTTCTGACAGGAAACCACAGAATCAGTAGCTATCCCGTTTGAAAGACTTTTAGCATTTTCTGTTCATTCAGCGACTTTTATCAAAACGTTTTCTTTGGATATTTATAAACTAATGAAATAATAAGATTAAAATGAAAATAATAAAATAATGAAATAATATTACAAAAGTAAAACTATTATCATTAAGATTACAAGCCACTTTTGTGACTTCCTACAGTTAGAAAATGCATTAATAACATTAATAGCTAAAATTATAAATAAAAATGAGCATAATACTGCTTTGAGATTGTCGGTGTTTATAATAAGATTATTCATTACAGTCTGAAGTTTATGGCGAAGAGCTTTACATCTCAGAATTCGGAGTAAATCTTTTCGCAAGTAAGTTGGAAGATGAGTTCCGAAGACTGCAGAGATTATTAGGCATTTTATTTTGGAACAGGAGATGTGAAAAATATTCTGTGCCTTCAACAGGATTCGAATGCCGGACCTCCCGATTGCTAGCCGGACTTGCTTCGTGTTACACAAAGGCACGTGATACGAAGCGAGAAAATACCTTACAAGATAACGAAATAACCGATGGGTTAGAATTGCATGTACTAGTAATAAGCATGTCTGCTGCTGTATGGAATCTCAGAGATGCAAAGAGGGATAATATGTAGCTTACGAACAAATTACGAAACTTTTATGAGGAGACATAGATAAAACTGCACTAAGGGAAAATACCACAATAATAAACTTTATTCAAATCGGAAGTCTCTTTTTGGGTCTTAATTAAAGAATTAATTCAAAGGGGTTGCAAAGAGTATTTTCTTGGAATTTCACGCTATTTTGTGTTTATAAAGTCATCTTCAATGTCAATCTTTAAGTCTAGAAGTATGAACGTCATGGACAAATACTTTGTTTTGAATAAAATGCAGCTTTGCACATTCTTTGACTAATAATAGGAGGTGCTAATAAAAATTTGGATTATGGAGAATATCTGAAGACTTGATTGAGGAAGAAATCAGCGCTGAACTGTTACTTAAAAGCTTTCCAATGAGAAGGATTATAGAATGCACCAAAACTGGGAGAGTAAAACTAAGTTCCTCATTTTGTCTTTCGAGATGAAAACTAAGGTATCCACTATATATCCACATATAAATGAGATAAATATGACAGACTCTTAGCAATAAGATGTAATAACTAGTGTCAAAAAAATGAATATATTAATGTATCAATAATTTCACTTTCAGTTTCCACAAAATAGAAGAGTCAGTTTTCTTTGTTACCTTGAAATCAATACCATTTTTATGATTTCAAAATTAAAATTTGTACTTATTTAAGTCTGTTAAATTTTAAATTTACTTCTTTCTTTTCCAGAACAACTAGTAGAGATTAAAAGATCTACATTAGCCAGAATACTCTGCGAGACAACAAGAATAACAGAGATACAGGTGGAACCATTCCGGCCTCCATCATCAGAGTACGTATTTTGTGAAGTTCAGTAATTACATCGCTAATTAAAATATATAATACCCCGATTTCATATTCGTTTTTCCACATTTAAACATTGAAAATTCCTCTGAAAAATAAGATTTGCATTCTATAGCATGTTTTATTATTTTTCTCATATTAACGGGTCTAAAATTTATTTGTTGTTCCAGATTTAAAACAGATGCTATGTTTTAATACAACTAAATTAACGAGGATGTGCTTAATATTTTTATTGAACTAACTGCTTTTTACGAAAGCACTCGTGTCTTGTGGTCAGCTAATGATTATTAGAAAATTATTCTTTTCTCAAATTGTCTTTTCAAGACGCACTCAAATACATTTTGGATCGAACTACTTAACCTAAACAAAATGCCGGATAATGTAATTAAAGCAAGAATTGCGTTTTTACAAATGATAATGCATCTGAAAAGTGGATCAATGTCAAATGTCAAATTTGTCAACAAAATTAGGAACAATATAACGCATTCTGGGAGTGAGAAATAAGTTTTGAAAAGTATTCATGCAAAACTTGATCTGTTATCAGAACGACGTCATTAAGTTATATTTTTGCAATCAAAACTTCTTGTTTTGTAGTTAAGAGATTAACTTAAGGTATACTTTATATTTTCTATCTACCATTAAATGCATAAAAAGTTAAGTCTTAAGCATGATAAATTTAAATTAATATTAAATTTAAGTTTTAGTGTTGAAATCAAGATATGCACAGTCACGATAGAAATATTCATCAACAGGTCGTTTAATTAACAATTTTTAACAATAAACACAATAGAAAATGATTAAAATTTCAGAACAATTGAATGATTTATTTCAGAGTTAAATAGTTACAAAGTAACGAGCTCATTAAGGTGTTGACCAACAAGCCTGGATGCAAGCTGTCACACGGCTTTGCATAGATTGATCAAGCTCCCGGACGGTCTCCTGCGGTATTTCTACCCAAATTTGCTTCAATTGTCGGGGTAGATCACCAACATTCCCTGGTACATGCAATTGCCTTCCCTTCATATCCGAAACATGCTGAATGGGAGAGAGATCTGGCTGACCAAAAAACTGTCTTATAGCTTGACATAGTCTTATAGCTTGACATCTTATAGCTTGAACTGTCTTATAGCTTGACAAGCTATAAGACAGTTCATAGCAACACGTGCCGTATGTGGTGGCATCATCCTGTTGAAAAATAAACCCAGGGTACGGCAAAAGGACCGGTAGCAAAACAGGTCCATCGACGTACCGCTGTGCTGTAAGTGTGCCTCTAATGACGACCAAAGGGGTCCGGCTATCAAGGAAAATGGCACCTCAGACCATAACTTATAGTTGAGGACGTGTGTGGCTTGCAATAGTGAAAGCGGGATCCTCACGCTGCTCTGGACATCTCCAGACACGTCTTCGATTATCGTCACGACACAGTTAGAAGCGGGATTCGTCGCTAAAGACTATGCGTCCCTCGTCAGCATCATTCCAACCTGCTAAAGCCAAGCTCCTCTTTAATATGGCTCGACAGTGTGCAGGCGTGAGTAGCAGGTGGCGTAACGGTCGGTACGAGGGTGGATTTCGTTCTATGAGCCTTCTGTGAATGGTCATGGCCGCACTCGTGTGCAGGTCGCACGTCTAATGGTTGATAGCGATGAATCAGGCGCTATAACAGCTGATCTGACAATCTGTCCTCCCGATTTATTTTGGCCCTAGATCGATGAAGACCATGACACTGAAGTCTTCCATTGTCCACCCATTCTTGCCACCATCTTCTAATCGCCACATAGCTTCGACTCATATGACCGAGTGATTCTTCGATTTACCCAACCTACCTCTTTCAATATAATGATACGATCTCTTCCAAAATCTGACAGTTGCTCGTAATGGGCTCGAATCCTGCGGCGAGGCATTTTTGCAGTCGTTGAAAGGTATCCTAAATCGCACAAGAACAGCTCCTTGTATACATCTGCTGGATGCGCAGTTCCGATGCACTGGAGATCGCACTATTCATTCATCGGACGCCAAATTTTAATCATTTGCATATTTAGTCAAAACATTTTTGCATACGAAATTTCAAAACAATCGGATGATTCCTTCTTGGTCCGTCGAATTTTTTTGTTGTAGAATGTATGTATATATATATATATATATACTATAATTTCTGTTTTATCATTTAGATAATTTTATTTTTGATTAAAATCTTTTTTGTTATTGCTTCCTCTTAAACTGTTAAGGTATTCGAATAAGTTTGAAGCGTTTCTTTGAAACATGGTATAAGTACTCGAATACTATTGTAAAATTGTTAGGATTCTTTAAAACGAGACGTAAAAAATGTATAGTGCTCTCTCCGGGTCTCGAATCCTGGAGCACTCAATCTCGCTTCGAGTGTGCTTCCTATTACACTAAGAAAGCATGCGGAAAGAGGGAGAAAATACTTTATATTATAAACACTGTCTTTCATTTACTTTTTACAAATATTAATTATGGAATATCAAGATTTAATATATGTTATGATTATCCGGCAAAAATATTATATACACGTGAAATTTTAAGCAAAGTTTTAAATAATTTGAAACACCTTACCGAAAAACTATTGTAATTACCTCAAAAAGAACTACACTAATAAATACGTGCTTTAATCTGGGTAATAACAAAAAACTTTAAAGATTTATTAAAAAATAAAAACGTTTCAGCTTAATGTAGTGTTTTATGAAATATTCAATAAAGGCGAGATATTATTATTTTAATAACAAGCCACAATATAAACATTCCGCTTTATCTATCACCTTTGGGGAACTGTATAGAGATTAAGTACACAATGTTTCATAAAAACAAAACATTAATAATTTCATTTTTCTTGCACCAAGTAAGCAAGTAATGACAAAAAAAATAGATTTAGAGCTGCATTTAAAGTTTGAAATGTTAGATTTTTAATAATAAAACTTCATCCAAATACCTATACATCCCCACATCTATAGGTTCCACTTTGTTTCGCTCATCTTTATCTATTTTGCTTTTTTAAATCAGCCTATTTGTTTTTCTGACAATTTTCTCTTGGTAGTGAATGAAGTTTCTATTCACTTACTCGAGTCACTTCATACCGAGTTTACTAAAACTTTCGATTGCTTATTCACCATACTGTATATCTATACCATAATAAGCCTCGGAACTCTCTGTTAAATTGTATAACAGCTGCGCATGTTTCCAATTTAAGAGTCCGTAATTTCAAAAATACATTCATCGTATAAATTTTCACAAAATGTATTAAATTTTTCATTTGCATTTTTCGTAAATTTTTCATTTGCATTCGTAAATACTTTTGCAAGAGTTCTGCTCACATAGTTTCATATAAACAGGCTTAACAATGCTAATAACATTCTTTGGATTTGTCTGTTTATATTCCTCCAACTGACACAGCTGGTTGATGTTTACACCAGCTCTCTAGCCCATATGGGCACTGGCTATGCATAGGTTGCTTTACACAGACGAAGGCGTAAAAATTGCAGCAATTTTGCTGCACTTTGCATTCCCTGTAAGTTATACACATTATTTCTGATTACACCACGATAGTAATTTTGAAGTTTGTCAAAAAAGAATCCGTTAGTGAGTGAAGTTACCGAGACCTTTTGTTTTCAATTCAAATTTTTAAGCCTGGAAACAACGCGCTTTTGTATATAACATACGCGTTCATATTTCGTGACACAATTTACCCCATAAATATATTTCACATTATAAATCACTTTCAGAAACATCTCCCGCTAAGAGCAATTTTTTTGGCTTCGTTTCACTAGATTTATGAACTGCTTCATGGTGTTATTTTCGATTTCCTTTGTAACTCGTGTCATAAATCCGGTCCTTACACATTTACTTTTACGATTACGGCTTCGATTATTTTATCTCTAGATATTTAACTCAGATGTTATCAGAAATAATCAAAAAATAAGATAAATCTAATTGTAATATGTAATATTTCGAATCAAATTCAAACTCATACGCTAGAGTTTTAACATGTTTTGTAATGGTTTTAACATGCAAACAATAACAATACTGCATTTTATTTGAAGTAATTTCATGCTGCCATACTTATAATAGATAATATTCTGTCAATTCCCTTTTATAAAAGTCTATTAAATTATACTTCAAGGATAAAACACTTTTTGTAATCATTTTTGACACCTTTTTGCTTATTAAATGTGAACTTCTGGGTTTTTGCGTCTTTACGATATCCTTAATTTCTTGGTTTCTTGTTTAGAAACAAAAGCACACCTATATCGGAACGTTATAGGAAGGCAAATTAGCATTTTGGACCAAAATTGGCCTTTTCGACTTGTTGGAATATCTTACGTGTTGTTTATTTAAAATAATATTGCATTTATTTAGATAAACTAAAATTAAAATAAATAAAAAGTTTAATTCCTTAATATTAAATTTTGGCATTTCTATGTGAAAAAAATATTTTTTCTTTAAAAGTAAATATCATTTAAATTTTTTGTTAATTTTCAAATTTATCAAAAAAATGGATTTTAACCATCACAATAGATTTCCTAATATTGTTAGTATTTCTAATATTATATAATAAACTTTCCAGTATTATTAGATAGTATATTTAATTTCTTGTAAACTGATAAAGAGCCATTAAAAACAAATAGCAAATTTTTCAAATGAACAACTACTATTAATTCAAGTATCTTTCTGGAAATTACTCTTAGTTCATTACTCTTAGTTTATTACTCAAGTATTGATTACTAAATTAGGATAGTTTATTTAAATATTTAATTTTTTTCTCTTTTAAGTATCAAGATTCATTAGCAGATTCATTACAAAGTTCTTTTTATTTTTCAGTAATCCTATTGTTCCTTGTGAAAAAATACACAGGTTTAATTTTTACCTCTGGAAGGAATAAACTGCCAAAAAGTGTGGTAAGAATTTTATAATTTGTATTGCTACGAAACACAATTCAATATTTTTTCAAAACAGTAGAAAATGTATAGCGTTTTTTGATAGTATTTGTTTGTACAAGCTGTAAGGTTCCTTTATGTTAAATTAAATAGTTGTTTTATATATTGGATCTTTACTGTCATTTTTCCCTTCCGCTTTTCCGCCAGAATGCAGATTAGCCCGTGTGAATTTATGGCGAGGTTTTATGCGCATGTTCTGCTTCTTGAGGCCACGTTACTAGGTTGCTAGATAAGATAAGATCTGTAGTTTTTGGTCTTGCATTAAAATCGCATATATTGAATCTCTAGGCCTGTTAAGTTGAACCGACTTCGCCTTAAATTAAATAATGTATCCCTCCGCTACTAGCTCATTTAATTTAAATTTTACATTTGACTAACTGTTAATCTAAGTTACATCGCCACAAGAGGCTGGTTGATTTGTAAGCACCAGATGTGCCTTCTGTTCTTCTAAGTTTTGAATAAAAGGGTTTTTACGCCCTTCTCAAGTTTCAGTTGTTATTTTAGACTTAGCGATCATTCGCTCAACTTCTACTCAATTTCTACTTTAGTCATTATTTGATGACTCCAAAATATACAAACGTTATGAAGTATAATTTTAAATTTTAATATTTGGCAACAATAATGTTTTTCTTGATTTTAAAACATTTAGTTAATGTGTCTGGCATCAATAGAAAATCTAATGGTTTGGGCTGTGTGATAGTTCTTGCTATGATAAATCTGCTTTAATAAAGTTTTCTTTATGCATTAATTTTAACGTTTCTTTTTGAAGTAGATGTTGCTTAGGAAGTATAACTTTTAGAAATCATCAATAATTGGTAAAATAGGGTGGTTGTCCTTTTTGTTGATGAATTTTCATAAAGAACTTTGATGTCATTTAGGCTTAAGAACAGTTGATTTCTTTAAGAGATAAATCTGATTTATACAATAATTTGTCAATATAAATTAGGAAAGAAGAAAAATGTGGTATATAATATCATAAACTTGATTCACATAGAAAAATTAACTGATGACCTTATATGGGACGAATAGTGAATTAAGAAGTCTGAAAGTATGGAGAAGTGTCATCGAAGCTGACAAACCCCCAAAATCAGATAAAAGAGACGATGCAATTATGAAAGTTAAATGAAAACTTGGAAGACATTGGATGTTAGTAATGCAATAGCAAGAAACATGATGAATCAAACTGTGACAGCCGCACAAGCGTTAAAATATGCGAATCAAACGAATTCAAGAAGCTATGAGAGAAAGAAATATTAAATAGCTGCAACGACTAGATAATTCCAGTCAAATGCAGAACAGAATTAGCTCAACCGAAAATGAAGTAAAAATATTCAAGTGGGGGGTAAAATAAAAGATAAAGAATTATTTTATTAGAAGGTCTTCGGAATGAATTTGAATTTTATATCAAAATCATTGAAAAAAAACAGAGAAAAAGATGTAACTCCAACTAGACAAGCATTGAACGAAATTGAAGAAAAAATAGAGAGGAAAAAAACTAGATATAGGTTTTTCAGATGTAGGTAGGCAGTAAAAGAAATCTGGACAAAATCGAGATATTTCGAAAGAACCTGATTTAAGTGTAGAAAATTAAGACACTTATCAAAAGAAGACCTTTATTAAGACGTTGTAATAATAATAATAAATGTTTTAGTTGTGGAAATTTAGGCCAGAAATCAACTAAATGTAGAAAGAAAATCGAAAAAGAACACAGAAAGCCGAAACATTTAACAAATAAAACTCCCAGAATGTCAAGCAAGGAAAAAGAATATGAATCAGCTACACGTTTATAAGAAGCATATAAGAAAATAGAAAAACTTCATTTTGAATTCAAGATAGAAAGGATGAAGAAAATGAAATAGAAGAACAAGATAATAGATAAGTTAAAGGATCATAGAGTCAAGAACCGCATCTCACATAGAAAGAAATAAAGAAATGCTTAAGTTTAAAGGATAAATAGTGAATAACAATGACAGCTGAAAAGGGATCTATGATCAAATCAGTTGGTACTGATAGCATTAAATTCAAAGTGATAGAAATAAGAACATTTTGTGAGTAGAGAATGTTCGGCAAGTATCAAGTTTAAGCGAAAACTTACTGGTAGTAAGTAAGACAATGATTTAAAAGCAGCTTTTACCAAAACTAAAACTTAAGTGATCAATAAACATGGAAACATTCTGCACATAGCTAACAGAAATGGAAACAAATTGGAAGTTGATCGAAATATAATAGAAGCTAAAATTAGTAATGTTAATGATATCAGATATGTGCCGCCCAACCGGGATAGTGGCTGACTGCAGTACCGAAGGGCCTGGGTTCCAATCGTTTTTAAATGTACAGTGTCTGTGCGGCATAAGGACACTCTAAATAGGCGGCGAGCAAGTCCTCTAGAGTGGCTAGGTAAGAGGGGTAGCAGACCCTCTGATCCGTCCCCCTGCTGTGCTCTCCATCAAAATTGGAGTCAGAGCTGAGCAAAGTCGTACTGTCACCTGATGGTGCTCAAGGCTCTTGCCAATGACAGGCGCAATCTTGCACTTCTTGCAACGATGAATTCCTTGGACTTACGCTGATATTACTGTCAGAAAAGTGAGATAAGTCCCAACAACAACAGATATTACCTGTGGCATCAGAGACCAAGTCATCTAAATTATCAGAGATTAATAGGAATGAAGAAAAACTCATAAGTCGTTGGTTTAGGAATTGAAAAATTTCCAAAAACAATAGTGAATAATGCACATTAAAAGAAATGACACGAACGTCTTATAAAAGTGTGAAACTTAAGCAATCTAAAGATAGTTTAGAGCTGTGTTATATGGATTTAGTTGTACCAGTCGAGAAGTCAATAGATGGAAGTTGGTATTTTCTAATAGTGGTTGGTAGATGATTACAGTAACTTCATGGTTATGATTACAGTTGAGAGAAAGAGTGAAACTACAGAGTGTTTAATAAAGCTTACCACACAAGATTATGACAAACAGAAAAGAAATAAAAAAGGACTCGCTGTGATAATGGCAGAGAATTCTTAGCTTAAAATATAAAGATATTTTTTGGGGAAAATGGGACTTAAACATACAAGGCCTTACACCTCGGAGAGCAATCGAAAAGTTGAATGTTTTAATCGTACTATAATCGAAACTGCTAGAGCAATGCTGAGTGATGCAGAATTACTGATAAAATTTTGGAGTGAAAGTGTTAAATTAGCTGTACATGTGAATAACAGGAGTTGCAAGAAAGATAAAATGTTAACACTTTATAAAGTATATACAGGATGCAAGCCTAATATTACTTATCTTAAAAAATTTGGATGTGAAGCATATGTTCATATAAGTTAAAACAAACGTAGAGAGATGAATCTAAAAGCTCAAAAAGAAATGATGATAAGCATGAAGAGAAAAGCATACAAAATGTGTATTCCTGAACTAAATTCAAGAACTGAGAAATGTAAAATTTAATGAGCAGAATCTCTGATTATCTTTACTAAAAGGAAATTATTTACATTTCAATAAAAATCAACTATTACAAGAATTTGTTATTTTCTACAAGGAACAAACTAATGACAACGAAAACAGTTCACAAATAACTGACAGAGATCACAAAAAAAAAAGATGATGATCAAGAATCTGAGAAAATTTTACCACCAAACGCAGATGATGAACACGACAAAAACAGTCCATTGAACATGACAATATCAGTGTCCTTTTAAATGAAGAAATTGGAAATGGTATTCTTGAAAATTCTATAGGATTACGTAGTATGCAACACAAATGAAGAATTACTTAACTTATGATAAAGACGTGGAATCTGATGAAAATCAATTTTAGCTATGTCCAATTCTAGAAGAACTGACTTCTGACTGAACTGACAGTTGAGGCTAATGAAGTTTAGGAATTAGTTGAACGATCCAGTGATAAGAAATTTATTAAAAAACCGTTGGATATTCACTAAAAAGAAGCAAAAGGGTAATTTAGAAACAATTTACAATCGGTACTAGCACATTAATTATTTTAAATACTTCTTTGTAAAAGAGGAATATGAAATGAATCAAATCATGCCTCAGTTTCAGTTTTCTATAAATCAAGAAGCAGACATTTTAACAAAATATCTATTTAGCGTAAAATTGACAGATGAGTCTATAAAGTATGGACATTATTGAGTAATTAAGTCTGTTAACACAAATAAGGGGGAGAATTGACAGCATTTTTTTATAAAAGTATAATTTTAGGTCTTAATATCTGGCAACATTAATGTTTTTCTATATTGTAACAGACTGTGTTAATATATCTGGCATCAGTAGACAATGTTATGGTTTTGGGAAGTGTGGTAGTTCTTACTATGATAAATCTTCTTTAATAAAGATTTTTTATGCATTAATTTTCAATGTTTCTTTTTGAAGCAGGTATTGCTTAGCATAACTTTTAGAAATCATCAACATTTCTAAATAACAAAAGATAGTCTGAACCATAACTGTGGGATGCAAAAAAATTGCAATAAGATGTTTTTTCGATAGCAAGTTCATTAGCAATTCAGCTTAAAACATATGAACTGGGAAATGAGCATACTAAATTAAAAAGTTCAGTAAATTAAAGAAATGTTAGCCATTTTGCCAAGTTTTGAACTTCTTGCATGCATATTTTGTATATGATGTTTAAAAAACATTATATTATTATAAAAATACTACCATGAATTACTGAAGCAGGGATGGAATTTTATATAGCATTGCATAATACATATTTCCAGTATTATAACTATATCTGAGCTTATCATCAGTCGATCCCTACGTTTTGACAGCTTGACTCAAGTTCAAATCTTCACAAATGGGTGTTTTAATGATTTTCCTTCACATATATTCGAGCCGATTTGCCGTAGAATCACACCCACGAAGGTATGGCTCTCCTCAAGCAGATGGGCGTCGTATGCTTTGCCTCATAATGAGAACATGAGCTTTAATTGATGGGCCCTCTGGGTATTTTTGCTCGGGGCCCCGAGCTAATCCGGTTACATTTACTTTGCTTTTCATTTCTGACAGTAGCTGTCTTAGGGACCTCCACACATTGGTTTTCCCAGGAGTTCATAATGCTTTTAAAATGGCACTGCCTATAGCCTAACTCTAGATGCATCATTCCGAGACAGATTATTAGATTCCTAGACTGTCTTTCCACTTTGCAGCTAAATTAACACTGAGCAGTAAAATTTCAATTTGTACTAAAATCCTAAAAATGTAGTTTATTTGAAAAAAGCTATGCATTACAAACAATAAGATAAGTTTGTCCCATTTACCCTAAGCATAACAACATGTTAGAGAAAAGCAAATTAAACAACAGAAAATAAAATTACAAATATAATTCCAGAAGGCATCTATCTGCCATTACAAATAATGTCAGATAAATTAGTACTCACTTTGATTGCACTTCTAAATTAGATTCAAAGAATCGTTTTACTCCCCGGTTGGACAGAACAATACTTCTAATTAAAATGTATAAATGACAAATTATTTTTAATTGCCTATCCTAAAATAAATTTATAAAAATGGATTTAAAAACTGCAGATCATAAACCATTTCTAGACAAAATAATAATAATAATGAGAATGATCCTTTTGTTTTTCAGACAGAGTCAGTCATGTTTTGGCAACAATAATTTCCGCATGGAACCAATTTCCAGAGTGGAAGTACACGCCCATCTTATTTTAAATGTAAAACTTTTTGTTTCGTTGTATTATTTAATGATTTGTTTAAAATAAAGTTTTGTACAAAAGTTTTATGTTTGATTTATTTTTAATACGTTGCAATGACCAATTTATTTAAAATTAATTTTTCTTCAATACTTCTTCATTTTATTTATTCAATTTGCATGACATATATTCCTTTCACGAAGCTGCCAGACAGTAAAATCTGGAAAAATGTTATTTTCATTAAACACAGAAGCGCTAAATTCATGCACAATTAAAACAGGAAATGATGCCAACGCAATATTTTACAAGCAAGAAAGCTGATTGTCCCTTTTCATTACCTTAAAAATTAAAGCATTTTTTATTACACATGGTAAGTAAAATTGGACGTGTCTTCCTTCAGCAATGGATATTCAGTGGTGTTTAGAATGACTAACGCTTGCTTCCTCCTTCAAATACGAAATCGTCAAATCCCAATAATTAACGAAGCAATAGAAGTTAACATAAATTGTTCTGTCGTAGTGCCTTATGGGAGAAACACTACAGAACAAAATTAACAATTTGCCTCAAAGCTAAACATCTGAAAAAATAACATTGCTTTGTGAATTTTCCAAAACAACCCATGAACCTTGATGCTCGTGAACTTACTGTAAATCATGCATCTCAAAAGGTGTAACTTAAACATAACAAAATCACAATTATCGATATTAAATTTCAAGAAAATCTTTAGTATTTATTTCTTCAAATTAAATCAATATGACAATAAAATTTGTTTAACCCTTCCCAGGGAGTGAAAAAAAATAACCTGAGAAAATTCTAATACATTTATATGCCTTTTTAACAATTCAGTGATTTCAAAATAAAACATCAAATTGCTGTTAAGTGCTAACTAGTTTAAGCATAACTATTTCATTTTAGTAAAATTTTTAAATTCATAACAAACTATTTCTTTGCACCTATGAAAGTTTTTTCACTTTATTCTTCCACCTTAATTAAAAGAATATTATCATTTAGAACAAATTTAAATTTACATCTTATTATTGCACAGAAAATAAAAGCTTCTAGCATTCAGATTCAATTAACTGAGTTACAACAAAATCACCGCTTTAGGAAAATTTAGAGTATTAAAACGGGAGCAATTCTATTTCAGTTAACAATTTATTTAACCTTAGCAAGGACAGTATGCTCATCAAATAAAACTAAAATTTAAATTCCTCAACACCTCAGAATCCTATAAAAATGCAAACAGTTCTCAATTAAACCATAATTACATTTTTAAGGCACTAAATATAGCTATTGACCGGATAGATTGCTTCTAAACAAAAATAAAAAAAAACTTATCTTCCCTTCTGGATGACTGCATCAATGGTCAGGTGGAAAAGGGAACTGGAACCTCGGTGGAATAAAAACAGTCCGTGTTAAAAGACGATGAATTTAGGTAGAAGGTGGAGGAGACACATATTCCTGTAGATGATCATAAAGGACAGATGATTCTTCAATTTGGAGGATGCTTGAATTTCTGGAGCATGCTGACGATGGAGTACTTTGGAATCCAAAAACGGAGGGATGCTTGAATTTCTGGTAGAACTTAAGGTAGAAGTCAGGGGGGAAACAAAGTTCTCTACTATTAGGTATTTCTGTAGTTAATCATAAAAAGACCGTTGATACAGCAATTAAGTGTTAAGTGGATGCTTAGATTTCTCGAGCATTTCGTTAGATGAAGATCTGTTAAAACTACTGCGGAGGCACATTTTCTCTGTTCTCGGGCAATAATTACGAGAACCTCGGTTTCAAGTATCCCATCGTCTAGCTGAGGCGACACAATTGCAGCTCAAAAGCGAGAGCCAAAAGCATAACGAAGAAAAATGCGAAACAAAAGAGCACAGTAAGTGCGGCCAAAAAAGTACGAACAACCTCTGCAACGCCTTTTTGTTAAGAGAGGAATCCCATAAAACGCCAAAACCCGCTAAAAGGCAGAAACATTCAATACGACAAACCCCGCCTTACATCCCTGTAAAATTTCTCCTTGTTCCGAGGCGTTGAACTAAATACAAATTTAAATCTCTCCAACTAATCGCCAAAATTTGGAACACCTGCATGGCCGAGCCGGCAAACCTAAAACTTGACCCACCGGAAGTCCATTATCAGCGAGGGCAAAAGTGTTAGAAAACTACATTTTTTTCAATTCTTCCCCCTTCACTTACACAATGCAAAATGGGAAAATCAATTAAATAATTTACAGTAACTTGAAATCTGTTAAGGCTAGAACCTTGAAAGTTATCTCAAATTAAAGAGCTAATTTTTCTGCTTCTAGTGGTATAAATTATGAATGGGTACACTTAACTTAAGTAATATAAAATTAAGATTCTTACTTAGAAAGAGCACCCAATTCCATTGTGTGTTTCAGCGCGTTTACGAGTAACGAGTGGAAAATACGTACCAATCTTAACTACCAAAAACCCTAATTAAAATTAAACAAATACCACAGATATTAAATAAAATACACGTTGTGTAGCATAAATTTAGAATAATTCTTAATAGGTCATAACTTAAATAATTAAGTGAAATAGCTACATAACAAAATGATAATATAATTTCCACTATGTATTCATATTCTTGAAAAATGTGTTGCACAATGAAAGGAGAAACATTTGTGTTTTAGCACTTTAAATTCAATCATAAATACAATTTCAAACATCCAGAAACCGGCACATGCTTTCAAAATAATGAAAGACTAAATGCAGGGGAAACAAAAAATAGAAAGTAAATTATCATTCTAAACCAACATTTCTCACTTTTTTCAAGTTGGGACCAATTTAATAAATTAGATTGTTCTACGGCCACTGTATTCTTGTCATCTTCGAAAGCAACGTTTTAATAAACGTTTATCTCAGTATACTTTTATCTTCAAAATACAATTAAAATTCCTTCAATTTTGTTAAATATTATGTTAGTTATGAAACTTTCAAATGCTCTAAATAAAGTAAATTCTACTCAAGAACATAGCTAGAGTTTCTCATGCCAAATAATAATGCACTGAACAAGGTGTAACGTGCATAAGCATATCAATACATATATAGATGTAACATAGTATCATTTAGCAAATGAAATTAATTTAAAAAAATTGCGTTTTCTTATATGCAATTAAATTCATTTTAAAGTAAATTATAGTCCAGTGTATAAATGGTAAAAATTAAAACAAACAAATTAAGTTAAAGTAAAATAACTAACGTTTATTGTGAGTAAAACATTTAATGGTTACAAGGTTGTTACGTTGTTCACGGTAGTTTACAACAAATGCTGGCTGGTCTAAATTTTGAACTGAAGAAACAACATAAAAAATACCTTTAAAAAATTTATAATAATTCGTCAACGTGGGGGCCCCACAAAATTTCTTGAACTTTAAGACATTCTATCCACTATAGTGAGGAGCAAATGGGTTATTAGACATTTTTTTTAGCGGGGTAAAATCAAATTCCCTCCTGCGTTGTTACAGGTGCATTTCTCATATCTATAAAAATAAAAAGAAAGCAGTAAGTAATTATTGAATCTATAAAAGAGTGTCAAAAAGACCAGGCTCTCCAACCAATTTTCCGCCCTGGACGGCCCTTCTGTCGCTTCAAGCCGGGGGTGGCACCCTGCCTTGATTTCACTAGCTATTTTTTCTTCTATATGGATGCGTTTCTGTGTTAGGCCAAATACCAGCCCCTATGCCAGTCCTGTAGTTTTAAGTAGAAAGAAATGGAATGCCAGCCGCAGATCCGAACGCATAGAGATTCGCAATTGATTACCGAAAATTAAATAGCATAACGAAATACCCCACATATCCCCTCCCGATAATAGATGAAATTATAAGAAAAATTCAATCGTCTAAATATATGACCATTTTAAGCCTGACGTCAGGCTATATTTAGATCTCAGTAAAACCCGAGGACGTCGAAAAAACAGCTTTTATTACAAAGTCAGGCGTGTATGTCTTTTTGAGAATACCTTTTGTCTTAAGCGGAGCTCCAGTTACATTTCAAAAAGTTATGGATATTGTTTTAAGGCCAGTCTTGGGCAAAAGTACAGTCATCTATCTCGATATTATGTGACACGTGAAACCCTATAGGAATACATTAAACATTTAGAGGAAGTTTTTACATTATTAAACGAGGCAGGCCTGAAAATTAATACAAAAAAGTGCAAATTTGCCGCCAAGGAATTGAGGTCCCATAGGGGATGGTATTTGGTCTAACACAGAAACGCACTGACATAGAATAAAAAATGGCCAGTGGAATCAAGGCACGGTGCCACTCCCGGCTGGAAGCCACAGAAGGGCCGTCCAGGGTGGAAAATTGGGTGGAGAGTCTGGCCTTTTTGACACTCTTTTATAGCTATAAAATCTCGAAAAACGGTATCAAAACTGGCAACTCTAAAATTTTAGCGATTAATAGTTATCCACCGCCAAATACGGCCAAGAAATTATCATCTTTTCTGGGAATGTGTTCCTATTATAGAGTACTCATAAAAAATTTTGCAAAGATAGTTGAACCCTTGGTGGTTCTTAAACGAAAAAAGACGAGGTTCACATGGACAGCGGAAGCGAACACAGCGTTTGAAGAATTGAAACACGCCTTAATTAACGCCCCTGTTCTTAAATTCCTGGAAGGGGATCAAAATTTAGAAATTGTAGCAGATGCCTCAGACTACGCAGTTGACGCAGTTCTTTAAAATGAGCAGCCAATAGCTTTTTTTTAGCAAGACGCTCAATCAACCCAACGAAATTACACTACAAATGAACGGGAAACGGTCCTATTAGCGGTGCAAAAATTCCGCGTGTTCTTCGGAAGTGCCCCAATAACTGTGTATTCAGATCACGCTGCAGTTGGTCCCCTGTACTCCAGTAAAAATCTTTCGCCCCGACTCATACTTTGGACACTAAGACTGCAAGAGTTTAGTAATAAAACATGAAACAATAATTGCCGTGAAAACAATAACTGCCGAATTAAAAACAGACCCAGAATTTAAAGACATTTATGCTTATCTGGAATATGCCGAAAATTTTGAACATGTAGACTTAAAGGCTATTTCTAGTAGGGCGGTCCATTATGAAATTATCAATAAACTGCTCTTTTACACCAAAACAACCAACGATATTCAAGAATTTCGGCCGGTAGTCCCAGTGAGTCTACGCTGATATTCTAGAACAGCTCCTTGACTCGAAATTAGGAGGCCATCTCGCGGTTAGGAAAACCCCGCAAAGGGTCCGCGAAGCGGTGTGTTTTCCGCAGTTGTACAAAGTTGTGACGACAAATGTCAGGTCATGTCACTTGCGTCAATTAATTAACGACGTTAATTACAACCCGGCCGCGTACTTAAATAGCAGAAAACCACTCTCCCAAATGAAATGGTTGACACTGATTTGTTTAGTCCCTACCATAGAACAAAAATTTATAAAAATAGATACTTGTTAACCATTGTAGATCATTTCTCAAAATGGGTGGAAATAATTCCCCTTAAACGGGCTTCAGCAAAAATAGTAGCAGATTTATTTCTAAATAAATATATTTTAAAATACGGGGCCCCAGTAAACGTAATATCAAATAATGGTAGGCAATTCCTAAGTAATTTATTTGAAAATCTTTGTACAGGCCTTGGCATATGCCATCTAAAAACGGTACCTTATAGACCGCAATCAAATATTGCGGAACGTGTAAATAAGAATATAATTAAAATTATTCGTGGATATGTTAAGAATTATCATGACCGTTGCGACAGCTGTGTCGATGAATTAGGCTTTGCCTTGAGAACAGCGAAACATGATAACACACAAAAAAAAAACGCAGAATTATTCCTAGGAAGGAAAATTTTAGCGCCACTGGATAAGCTATTTTTCGTTCAACAAAGACAGGAAGAGTTTCAATTTAAAGGTATTCACAAAATTATTAATAAGGCCATCAAACGTTCTGATGCGGCAAAGTCGGAACAAAAAGTCTATTATGATAGAAAGAGATGCGAGGTAGAATATACGATAGGCCAGAAAGTGTTAAAGATAAAATACTCACTATCATCTGCACTCGAAAATAGGGTAGCCAAATTTGAGCTGAAGTTTGATGGGCCATTCATTATCGAAAAAATCAAATGTTCTGCGTTTTACCTAAAGGCGGAAAACGGGCAGCAAACAATTGCTAATGTGGACAAGCTTAAACCGCACTATAGTCGTAACGGACTTTCACGTTTTAAAAGATTTATTACAGGATCCTGGGACTGTGCCAAGAATATTGATTTCATCGTCGTCCAGCAGGGATCCTCCAACAACAAAAAGAAAACAAGCGCAGAATACTGAACAACGTACCGCGAAGCGAACGCAACAGCAACCACAAAGTTCAGGCTTAGAGAGAATGAAGAGAATGAAACAAAGAAAAGTTCTCCTTCAACAGAAGCCAGTGCCGATGGGAAAGCGGAAAAAGCCCATGGAGAATATTCAAAGTAAACGTCCAACGCCAGAACTGAAGCCAACTACCTCGAAAGAAGCCGCAGGAATATGGAAGCCAAGACCCACGAGAAGAAAACGAACCGTCGATGAAAGAACCATTCAATTTCAGAAATCCAGGAAAACCAAGCGAAAATTGAAAGATCACGAGGGAAGATCCAGTTATTACAAGGCAAAGAGGAAGCCAGAGTACCAGAACCCTCAACCGACGAGAAAAGCAGGCCGATTCAACACTAGAGGAACGAAAAGAAAGGAGGGACTGGAAGTGAATACCAGCCGCCCAAGAAGCCTAAGAATTCAATCTTAAAAGTTTAAGATTTCCCACTTGGCAAGAATTCTGCGAGAAAAGAGTAGAGAATTATAGATAACAAAAAGATAAGTGAAAATTTTCGTTTAGTATTTTGTATTGAAAGTTTGATTTATGTCATGTGTTTAAAGTTACTAAATACTATCTAAAGCAAGAAACTGAATTCGCAAGTTTACGAGAATGTAGTTGTAATTATCTGTTAAACAGAAAAGATTTTTGAATTCGCAAGTTGGCGAGAATTATTTTGCAAATACCTTTCTTTTGAGAAACTAATTTGCGAATATGTTTAGTCGAAAGACTTCAAATGTGTTAACTTAAAGAATGATTGTAGCAAAACTTTATAAATTTTGTATAACAATTATAGCGAAATATGTAAAATTAATTTTAAAATATTCCACGTTAAGATGTTCTATTGAATGTAGAAATGCTAATGTCAGCTTTTAAACTATTGTAAACGTTAAACTTGTACAAATATAAGTATTGTCAAGCATGACTGTAAATACTGTGTATAAAAGATGAATTGAAAGAAAGTATAGATTGAATGTGCTTAAAGCTAGGTTCTCCAGGCTTCACTTAAGAATTTTAATTAAGTTCTATGTTAGTACATTAGATCTAGTTTTGTGTTTAAGGAGTCTTCTGAGGTCTGGAATGTTAAGTTCTAACAAATCGTAGCTCTTGTATAGTTGGTAGTGTATCTTCACGGTAACACAACAATAAGACGCTCATTTCACTCAGAACGATTTCTGGAAAGCGGGGGGGGGGCATGTTGATTAATGCTGAGTGAATGTTGCGTGAATTTTAAATATTGTGTGAATGAAAGTGATTGAGAGCCAAAATAATTTCCACGAAAGGATAGCGGTAGGAAAAATAAAATTCCTTGTGAAAAATCCCACTAACATTTTTTCCTTCCAGAGGAGTGGAAGGACTAAGACTGATAGCCTGCTCAAGAAAAGCAGATGTTTGTTCCAGGTCTATTTGTAAAATGTAAATGTAAAATTCTTAGTTTTAGTATAGCTTTAGATATTGTGTAAAGTTGGCCCTAAAGAGGAAACGTTTCAATGACGAATTCAAGAACGCACTATTGCTTCAAGTTTAAACTTTGATAAAAAAGAGCTTTGTAGAATTTACACTCGTAGACGAGGTTGTTTTGAGACCTTATTCTTCGAGTTGTTAAATTCTGGTGGGGAAAAATGTAAGGTTTGTCCTAAGTTTATTAATAATTATTTTAAGTTATGCTTCTTTCCTATTATTCTAATTTCAGCTTACAATTTCCTACCAGAATGTAAATGAGTACTATTTAAGTCGATATTTCACCGACTTCGACAGAGAGAGTCTGATTTTCCTGATTAGCGCGCTTTTGCCTTTTGGCTACGTTCTCTCTTAATTACTACGCTGGGTAATACTTTAGGCCCTTGCTTGGCCTCGCCGATTTAATTAATATTTAGGAGCGAACTACTTAGAATCCTGATAGCTTCAGCTATATCTTTCAAATAGCTTTAGCTAAGCTTAGTTAGTTTAATTTCATAATTATTTAAGGTCAAGCCCAAGTGGAGGCTTTTGTGTACGTTCCGAGGTACGAACTGATTGTAATTATTCTCAGAAATAAAGGTAGTTAACCCTTCGTAAATCTTACACGTTTATTCGCACAATTATACGATTATTCGCTTGTTAGTGTTTGTGGGGTTCTAAGATTGAACATTGAATTAAATAAGTAAAACCCCACAATGGTAAAAAGATTAACTCTATCAAACTTAAATTGACAGTTAACTAATTACGGCTTAAACAAAAAAATAAACTTTTAACAATTACTTTCAACACAACAAATAAAATCAAATTGATTAAATTCAGTTACAAACAAAACTGAATTAAGAAGCAGTAAAAACTGATAAACTGAAATTAAGTTGGAAGTCTGCTGGTGAATTTAAGTCTAAGCACCTACATCAAGCCAATTTTGGTCTTTAATTTTTAATTATATATTGATGAAAATCCTTTCTCGCACAGATACATAGAAGAAAATAGAATAGTAATTTTTAAAACATTGTAGAGACATTAGGTATTTTTTAAAAAGCAGGAGAGGTGAAAAATGAGCAATGCCATCGCCGAGATTCGAACCACGAACCTCTCGAATACGGGCTGAGCGTTCTGACCACCACACCACGAAGGCATGCCAAGAAGGCGGGAGAAACTCCTTATAACATCATTATATTCTTTACCGTATTTTCTGTGCTAAATCAACCGAACACAGAAAGCTTAACAGCAAATTTAGCGGATCTTGCGGTGAATAAAATTCCCGACTTAGAAACCAACGAAACTTGAAAAGAGATCCCTTGCAGAAAATGACTAGTAAAAAGGACCCTCTCAACCGGACAGCAGCTTCCCCCACTTAATGCGCACACTAATTTTGATTCTCTCACCCCTCAACAAAATCTTAACGATAACACTATGGAAGCTGATCACGACAGCAGTCAAAAGAACACCATATTCGAAAACCCCTAGAAATACGCTGGTAAAAACCTGCCACTGGTCACCATTCAAGCAAACGTAAACTGGAAAATTCTCAGAAAGGAGATTAGAAATAACCTTAAAATTGAAAATTTAAAGTAGAAACCGGAAATGTAAAACTTTACAGCGTCGAAGATTATAGGAAGGTCAAAGTTGGAAACTGAAAAGATTCCCTTCCACGCGTTCTTACTCAATTCGGATAAATCTATTCGCACAGTCATTAAAAGTTTAACAATAGATACGTCTGCAGACGAAGTTAAAGGAGATATTGAAGCACAAAGATGTTTGTTGCAAAATGTGTTTAACTTTAGAGCATGGCTGATAGAATTGCGGGTTTCTGCCAGTTTTTTTTTATGTTGAACACCTCGCACGGAGGAAGAAAAGGCCATATATCACATTAAAACATACTAGATATGCGAAATGGCATACTATATATGGAGAGTAGTTCATAATAAAAGACATTCAGACCTCAAGCAGTATTTCAACTGCCAGCGATATGGCCACACACAGCGTGCATGTCACAACCCACCTAGATGTGTTCGCTGCCTAAATGAGCATAAATCTTTCGAGTGTCCTGTGAGATTGAATAAGGAATTTACAGCACAATGTATCCTATGTAAAGGACCGCACGCTGCGTGCAGTAAAGAATGTTCGAAGTGCCTAGGTAATCAAGATAACAGTAATTCTAAACTCAATGAAAAACAAAAATTATCCCATGTGCCATGTCACAAACTGAAAATTCGAAAACCCGTCGCACCACCTGTTAAATCCCTTTGAAGTGAGATGGCGCTGTCATCGCTACTAATTACGAAAGAATGTTATTAGCTTGGAGGAGTCTTCAATGGCGAAGCGTAGTGAGTGTGGTTGCCAGAGTGTCTTCCACAAATGAGTAAAATAAAGATGATGAAATATTAGTTTAGTATGTTAATTAGTTAGTTTAATTTAGAGTTACAGTTCGCTTAATAATCACCCGGAACATTTTTAGTGGTCCTGTAGAGCCGCAGCGATATCGGCTAAGTAAATAATCTAGTTATAGAACAGGGACTTTGCCATTTTGCTTCTGGAGAATTTGTGTTTTGGATTACAGTAGATGTTGAAAGAAAGGGGTAAGTAACCCTTGAAACTCAATTCATTATTAACTGTTGCATTTAGTAAACTCTGAATTAAGTTTGTGTGATAATTGTTATATTGATAAGTGTAGCGAAAATGGCTACGAAATTGAAAGATGTTCTCACTAAAAAGAGAACTCAAAAAACTATCTTATCGAAGTTGCAAAAGAAACTTTCTGAGCCAGATTTAAGTGTTAGTGACTTAGAATTGTTAAAAACTAAATTTAACAATTTGCAAAATGAATTTGATAATATTTTTTATTCCATTATTAATTTAAGTGATGAAGAAAATATGGAAAAAATAGTCAGTGAGCAAGATGAAATCAACAGTAGTATTATTGATAAAGAGTTTGAAATAAACAATAGATTGTCGAAAGTTGTTGAAGAGGATAAAGTGGAAAATACAGTAATTTCTGAAAATTCTGCTGTGCGTTTACCTTAGATTTCGTTACCGACATTTTCAGGGGAAATACATTCTTGGCTTTCCTTTAAGGATATTTTCAAAGCGAGTATTGATCAGAATCCAAGTTTATCAGATGCTGTAAAATTGCAGTATTTAAAATCAGCACTGAAAGGAGATGCCTTTAGAATAATCCAAACGATAGCTATAACGGATAATAATTATAAGTTAGCATGGTATCTTCTTGAGGAAAGATACTCAAACCCTAGAGAACAAGTGTATGCACATCTCAAAAGATTTATGAGTATTCCCGTTATTCAAAACGAGTCAGCTTCCGCGATTCTAAATTTAATTGATGTTACAAGTGAAGTGGTAAGATCGCTAGAATGTCTAGAACAAAAGTTAGATGGGGTTTCGTCCACTATATTTGCATTTATTCTTAGCCAGAAACTTGATCAGAATACTAAATTATGGTGGGAAAGGAATTTAAAGAAAGAAAAAATACCGAACATTACAGATTTATTAGAATTTTTAAAAGATCACGCGAGGACATTGAACGCTTCTAGAATTCCAGTAATGCCTAAACGAAGTCAACCGAAAGTTTCTTCAATGGTTTCATGTGTCAACGAGAAACATGTATGTGTTTGTAGACTGTGTAATGCGGAGCATAAATTATTTAAATGCCCTAAATTTAAAAAATTCGACTTAAAAGATAGAATCGAGTGTGTCAAAAAGCACAATTTATGTTTTTGCTGTTTCGGGAATCATGGAGTGAGAAACTGCCCTTCAAATTACTCTTGTAGGCTATGCAGAAAAAAGCATAATTCATTACTCTGTTACGAGCGAGAAAAAGTTTCGATCCCCCAAAATAAAAACAGTTGCGAAATCGCGTCTCCATCCGATCAAAAGAACGTTCACGCCGTGCCATTCGTAAATAAGAATAACGGGTGTTTTATGACAGCTACTAATGCAAATAAAAAATGCAAAGCAGCTAATAGAGTCCTATTATCAACAGCGATTGTTTATATTAAGGGAAATGAAGGAGAAATATTTCCAGCCAGAACTTTGCTCGACAGTGGAAGTATGATCCATCTTTGTTCATCGGAATTATCTGAAAAGCTTCATTTGCAAAAGGAAAATGTAAACATATCAGTAGGATGTTTATCTGGGATTTCAACAACGGTGAAATCAAAAATAAGTGCGGTTATTTTAAATAGAGAAAAAACGTATAGTCGTAAACTAGATTTTTTCGTAGTTCCAAAAATTACTCATTTGATGCCTTCTAGACAGATTAATTTCTGTAATATTGCGATTTCACAAGGAGTTACTTTAGCTGATTCAGACTTTGACAAACCGGGTAAAATTCAGTTACTTCTTGATCTGAAATATTTTTCGATTTGACAATTTCTAGGCAAATCTATGTACCAAATACTAATTTAGTGTTACAAAACTCAGCATTTGGGTATTTGGTGAGCGGGAGCATTGAAGATTTACCACATGAGAAACAATTAATTCATTGTGGGTTAATTTATGACAATGTCGAAACACAGTTGAAGAAGTTTTTTGACTTGGAATCAATTGGTATTAGAGATGATCCCAATTCATACGATGAAGATAAAGCATTAGAGATATTCAATAAAACTGTTAGCTTCAAAGATGGTCGGTATGTTGTCAGCCTGCCCTGGAAGAAAAATTGGGAACATTTAGGGGACAATTTTGGTGTCGCAGAGAAAAGAATAAAGATTCTGATGAGAAAAATGCAGCATGATAATGCATTATACTTAAAATACAGAGAAACTTTAGAAGAATACCTAAATCAAGGGATAATAGAAAGAGTATTAGATACTACAAAGCCAGTAAACAAGCCAGTTTTTTATATGCCACATCAGGCGGTTTATAGAGAAGAAAGCATTAGTACAAAAATGCGTATCGTGTTTGATGCGAGCTCACATGAAATAGGTAGTCTCTCCCTAAATGATTGTTTGTGGCCTGGTATTAATTTGAATCAAAATATATTTCATTTGCTGATATATTTTAGACTTAATAGGGTCGCAATCTTAGGAGATATCGAAAAGGCCTTTTTACAGATCGTTTTAACTGAGAAAGATCGAGATGCAGTTAGATTTTTATTTGTTAAGAATATTGGTACACCTTTGCAGAATATTGAGCATCAGTTAGAAGTGTATAGATTTAAGCGTGTACTCTTTGGTGTTAATTCCAGTCCCTTTTTGTTGGCGGCAACTATAAAGCTGCATATCCAAAAGTATAGAAACGTGTATCCTGATACTTTTCAAATTCTTGATACATGTATGTATGTTGATGATCTTGTTACGGGAGCAGATGATGTATCAGAAGCCATAAAAATTTCAAGGGAAGCAAAGGAAATTATGCTTGGAGCTGGAATGAATCTACGCAAATGGGTAACGAATGATAATCATTTAGTTAAGAACTGGGAAGAAGAACATTTTGACATTCATCCTCTAAGCTCAAATGGAAAGATACTCAAAGTATTAGGAATTCAGTGGGACATCCAGGAAGATAGCCTGAGTATAGAGACTTCTTGTTTGACTGAAATTTCAAGAAGAAAGAAGAGTACTAAACGTTTCATTCTCCAAACAGCTGGAAAAATATATGATCCCCTCGGACTCATCACACCATTTACTGTTAGAATAAAACTTTTACTACAAAAGCTATGGCTACGTAAACTACCATGGGATGCTGAGCTTCCTTCTGATCTGAATGACGAGTGGTCGCAATGGTGCAGCGAGCTTTCAGAATTAAGTAACATTAGTGTTCCAAGATTTGTTTTGGATTCATGTGATAAAAATACAGAAATCCATGTGTTTTCTGACGCAAGCCAAAGGTCGTACGGTGCAGCCGTTTATGCAAAGGTACAGAATCGAGGGCAAATTTCTGTGAATTTGTTGGCCTCCAAGAGCAGAGTTTCACCTGTCAAAAACATTTCCTTGCCTCGACTGGAACTGTTAGGTGCATTGATTGCAGCAAGATTGGGAGCAGAAGTTTAAAAGGTTATAGATCGTAAAGGTTCGTCTAATATCTTTTTTTGGAGTGATTCTAAAGTCACATTGTATTGGATTAAGGGATCTAGAAGATGGAAGTCTTTCGTTCAAAATCGTGTTGACGAAATTCAGAAGTTGACTAATCCAGATTCATGGTTTTATTGTTCAACCAAGGACAATCCTGCCGATCTTCTAACACGTGGAGTTAGTGCCTCTTCTCTAGTGAACAATTCCAAGTGGTGGACTTGTGCAGAATTTTTGACAGAACGACATCTTCCCTACAAGTGCTTACAACCAATAGTTCCAGAAGTTGAACACCTAACACCAAGTGAAATGGAATCCTTTATGCATGAAAGCAGAAGTTCTAGTGACATTAATGACATTTATGAGAACTATGTTAATTGACATGAACTCTAACGTTTTAGACGAACTCTTGAGTATTAGTAACGATTATTATAAAATTATTAATGTTCTTTCTTATATTTTTAGGTTTATTTATAATTGCAGGAGTGGATCAAAAAGGGTAGGACCTCTTCAACTAGATGAGGTAAGAATAGCTGAGGAAAAGCTTATTAAGCATGAGCAGAGGGCTTTACCTTGTAACAAAGGCATAACAGGTAACTTAAAAAAATTTACATCCCTTTGTTGATCGTAAAGGAATAATTCGTGTTGGTGGCCGTCTTGAAAAAGCGTCTTTACCATTTTCTCAGAAATACCCAGCGATTCTCCCAAGAAATTCTAAGCTAAGTAAGATTAATTTTTCTAGTGTACACAGACGATTATTGCATGTTGGTCCTCAAGGATTATTGAATGCGGTACGTCTAAAATTTTGGCCATTGGGTGGTAGAGATTTGGCCCGAAGATCAGTACACCTTTGTGTGACATGTTTCAAATGTAAACCAGTTTTGTCTTCACAGATTATGGGTAATTTACCATACGAAAGAGTCAATAGATCACCCCCATTTAGTGTTTCAGGTTTGGATCTATGCGGTCCATTTTATGTAAATTATAAGCATCAGAGAAAGGGTGTGTTTAATAATAAAATTTATGTATTTGTGTGTGTATATGCTTTGTGACACGTGCTATTCATCTTGAGCCTTTGTCAGACTTGACTTCTAGTGCTTTAATTGCCACTCTTAAGCGTTTCATGGCAAGACGTGGCAAATGTACGAAAATATTCACTGATAATGCCCCTAATTTTGTGGGAGCTAATTCTATACCGAAGAAATTTTACAATGTAATTAATTTTCCCGACAAAACTTTGGCCTCATATTACACGTCCGAAGGAATAGATTGGAACTTTATTCCTCCCAAGTCCCCTCATTTTGGAGGGCTATGGGAAGCCGGTGTAAAGTCCGTAAAGCATCACTTAAAGAGAACGATAGGAAATTTGCGTTTTTCGTATGAGGAGTTTGAAACAATAATTGTGCAAGTAGAGGGAATACTAAATTCCAGACATATTACACCCATTTCCAATGATTCTGATTGTTATGAAGGTTTGACCCCAGGTCATTTTTTAATAGGGACATCGATACATGCGATTCCGGAGCCAATGATAATAGATGTGAATGAAAATCAGTTAAGCCGGTGGCAGAAGACAACAAAAGTAGTTCAGATTATTTGGAAGAAATGGTCGAATGACTACTTGGGAACTCTGCAGCAGAGAAACAAGTGGATGATAGAGAAAGACAATATTTCTGTTGGTAGTATGGTACTGGTCAAAGAGGACTATCTGCCAATCTGCAAATGGATATTAGGTCGAGTTATAAAAGTCTATCATGGATCTGACAATAAAGTAAGAACTGTTAAAATCAAAACAAAATCAGGAGAATTAAAAAGAGCGATCACAAAGATCGCAGTGCTTCCTATAGAAAACTGAACTTATATTATTGCATAGGTAAAAAGAAAAATTGTGTTTGTTCTAATATTGTAATAGCAGTAATTATATTCATAGTATTATGTTGTTTATAAGTATATTAATTTTGGTTTAGGAATGTTTGTATAATTTCTTGAAATTTTGTAATTTCAAACCGGGGGAGGTCAAATCCCTTTGAAGTGAGATGGCGCTGTCATCGCTACTAATTACGAAAGAATGTTATTAGCTTGGAGGAGTCTTCAATGGCGAAGCGTAGTGAGTGTGGTTGCCAGAGTGTCTTCCACAAATGAGTAAAATAAAGATGATGAAATATTAGTTTAGTATGTTAATTAGTTAGCTTAATTTAGAGTTACAGTTCGCTTAATAATCACCCGGAACACCACCTACAAATCAGAAAGCACCACAGCTAGCCAATCGTACGACGTTGGGGTCACCAATAAAACAAGCAACAGAGTCAAAAATAATATTTCAGAATGAAAATAATGCTTCTGAAGGAAACGGTGTAGAAGAATTTAAGGAGTTCATCATACATCTATTCTGCATCAGTCAAACGTAGAATAATCCCAAGCAATGGCTGCCAATTTAAGCATTGCACTTACTATTCTCTCCAAATTTAATCATGTACACCTTACACAGTCAACTCAACTAGCATGCAACATATAATCTACGGTAAATTTGTATGCTACACTGCTGGCCACCGTAAATGCAACACCCTGAAGGAAGCATGCAAATAACATGAAATTTACAACATGCATTAGCGGAGGTGAGATATGCAAATGATTAGAATTTCAGCCCACACGCACATCACGCCCGCCTGTGGCGCCACTTCAAAGCACTATTTAAGACTGAGTTTTCGACGATATCAAGTTCGGCAATTGTGCTTTTCTTGGGGTTTCTTCAAAAAAACAATCAGTTATGCCTCGTAGTAAACAGCCATCATCGTTTGATCAAGTATCCGAGTTCGACAGAGGAAGGATAGTGGCCTACTGAGAGTGTGGATTCTCTTTTAGGGAAATCAGTAGTCGTGTTGGACGAAATCAAACAACTGTAATGCGGGTACGTGACCGTTGGATGCAGGATGGTACGACGGACCGACGTGTTCGATCGCATCCACCTCAGTGCACCACTTCACTTGATGACAGGAACATTGCGCGCATAGCAGTGACTGATCGCTCAGTCACATCATGAACCATAGCACAGCACATTCAGTCTACAAGGCATCATCCAGTGTCTGCGCGTACCATTCGACGCAGTTTACAGCAGAGTGGTCTGTCGGCAAGATGGTCATTGCTTCGTCTACCCTTGAGGCAGAACCGCAGACGTCTCCGCCGCCAATGGTGAGATGAAAGAAGGATGTGGACGGCAGAATGAAATGAAATTGTCTTTACTGACGAGTCACGCTTCTGTCTGTCGCACCACGATGGTCGGATTCGAGCCTGGAGACACCGTAGAGAGAGCATGCTGAACAGCTGCGTTATGCACCGTCACACTGGTCCTGCACTGGGTATTATGGTATGGGGCGGTATTGCATATCACTCTCGCACTCCTTTAGAACGCATTGTCGGTACTTTAAACAGCCAGCGCTACATCTCCGAGGTGTTGGAGCCAGTTGTCCTTCCTTACCTTCAGGGCTTACCCACAGCCATATTTCAACAGAATAATGCCCGACCACACGCGGCACGCATTGTCGAAGGGTTCTTCGTCAATCGCCATATTGAATTGCTTTCCTGCCCCGCTCGCTCTCCGGATCTTTCGCCGATAGAAAACATGTGGTCTATGGTTGCTGAACGATTGACCCGGATTACATCCCAAGCTGCCACACCAGATCAACTTCGGCAAAGTGTGGAAGCTGCTTGGTCCGCTGTACCCCAAGAACACATCCAAAGTCTCTTGGAATCAATGCCGAGGCGTGTGGCAGAGGTGATCTCCAACAATGGCGGCTACTCTGGCTACTGATTCTGAAAGGAACACACTTCACTGAAGTCTATAAATTTAATCATTTGATACTTGGTCAACATGTTATCTACTAAATAAATTTTGTTGTGATAGCTCTTGTCTTTCTTGGTTTTTCAATTTGGGGGGCCAGCAGTGCATAATTGCAACAGCATCAAGAATCAAATTGCTGAACTTAAAGATTACACCAAATCGCACGGACTTCATATAGTTCTAAATGAAACGCACCGCCGACCGACGGATTCATTCAAAATTCCTACTTTTGATGTTTTCCGCTTGGATCGCATCCACAACCAAGGTTGAGACACCATCATCGCCACAGAAAGATATTTAAACTGTTAGAAATTTCCATGACCTATTATACAAAGTCTGGAAGTCTGCACTTGTATTTTCAGAAATAAAAATATCAATTACTTTATCGTCTCTGTGTACAAGCCACCATTTACGCTACTTAACAGACAAGATCTTGGATTTCTTGGTCAGTCTTGGCTAGACTACAACAATCGAGGCGATTTCAACAGTAAAACCTTAAATTGGAACTCCAAGAACACAATGGATAGTTTAATTCTGAATAACTACTTTCTACACTAGTTATTAATAGTTTTATCCAACCGAGCCCACACACATCCCTACCTGGCTTCACGGATCTCCTGATGTTTTGGATATCATCATAACGATCAACGTTCAACAGGCACCTTACATTTATGTGAACAACTATCTCGCTTCTGACCATCTGTCTGTGCATTTCATTCTGCATGGAGAATGTCACGATCTTCCGCGTTTAAAATCTCACATCGATTGGAATAAATATTGTCACATTCTAAGCGATTCCATCTCTGCCATTCAGCAATTCCATTTAAAAACAGGCATTCAACAATAGTCAAGATTTAAACAACGCCATTGATTGTCTTAATAATCATATCCGTGCCGCCATTAATAGTTCGACATTCACGAAAGCTAACGAAGACTTGTAACTACTATTTTTTAGTGAAAATGCTATAGAATATTGCTATATAATTGCTTTTAGGAAACGCAACAGTTCAGCTTCAATCAAAACGTAAACGCTTCTAGCACGCAATGCGCAGATCTTCCATTATTTAGATTTTAAGGTGCATTGCTTAAGTTTACCACAGGGGTAACATAAAAACATGGAAGTAAAGGCCGCAAACTACCTATAAAAGTGAAGATCCAAGAGATCCACTTAACTAGATGGCTAGTATAAAAGTTAGTTAGTTAAACAAGCAAACATATACTAGTTAAACAAGGGCCAGCTCTGTTAGTTAATTCTGGTGCAGCTTCGGTTGGTTTTATGTTAGTTAGTATTAGATTAGTTCTGATTTCCTATCTTGAGTTAAAGCCCATGTGGAGGCTTCTTGTAAGCCCGAGAAGGGGCCATCTCTTCATCTATTTTGAGTTGGAATGAAAGGTAAATTAACCCTTCCTTTGACTTGTCTTTTACTTACAGAACTCTGCGTAAGTCGTTACAAAATTCTTCAATATTCTAGTCCTTCCAAATTAGCTAGGATATTGCAAATTATTTAGACATAGCTGGGTAGATCATTTCTCAGGCGTCAGAAAGATTTAAATTTTTCAGTAGGTGTAAAATCAATGATGTTCTGATGTAGATGGTTTCGGTTTGAGATATGTGGAGATAGCAATAAGGAGATGGTCCGCGTTGCTACCGAAATATACGGCAACCCTAAGGAGAAGTTTCTGTAGTAGCGCAGAGGAGAGTACACATATTTGAAGTCATGAAATTTTTGTCTAGTATATCTGACTGAAGTTCTTGATAAATTCAGTGAGATTATTTAAGGTGATATGATCAATAAGAATCAGTACCATCTCGCAATGGTGACTTCAGGACTTCGCTAAATCAGGTCTTGTGAAAAGTTCGCCAACACTAACATTTTTGACAACTCACTAGCCCTAAAGATTTCCAAGCCAGAATTTATGGATTATATTGATTTTCATCCTCCGGATCAAAGATGAGTAATAATTAAAGATCATTTTATAATTTTGTTTTCTATTTATCATTCATATTTCTTCTTTCATTTTGGCTTAAACCTTGCGCAATGTCCGATCTACATGTCGTACAAATTCAATCAGATCATCAGATCCAGCTTTATGGTTTGTTATGCGTGAAAGTACGTTTACTCTTGCACCCCCAAATCTATCCTAGAGTCAGTAATTACTAAATATAATTATGCAGTTTCTCACCTTTCTACAGACATTACATCATTAGCTCAGGATTTACTTATGAAACCAGATTCTACTGATCCTTATACAAAGCTCAAAACTGAATTAATAAACCGATTGGGAGAATCTTCTCAGCAAGACATCCTCTAATTATTACCTGGAGAGTAATGAGGCTCTCAGAAACATTCCGATTTGTTAAAGAATATGAAATGTCTAGCGGAATCCTTAAATGCTCCAGGCAACTTAATGTTTGAATTATTCCTTCAGCGTTTGGTCTTCGACCATTCAGTCTATTTTGGCAGCGGTTTCTGGTTTAACTTCAGACAAAGCTGCAGAAATTGCCAACAGAATCTTTGAAGTAAATCCAAGTCCCGGGACTTGCGCCACTTCTCAGACAGTCGATAAATCTTTTGAAGATAGACTATATAAAGAAACAGAAAAATTAAATAAGTAGTACATGGTGATCTTTTTTAAAGTGACAGTGTTTGGAGCGCCCTGTAACGCGATCTAAGAGCCAAAATGGCACCAAACTTGGTATTTAGACTAATCAAGACACGGGAAAAAGGATTCCGTGAAAAAAAAATTAGTTCCAAAAATCGCCGCTATGATCTTTTATGGCGTTGCTGTAGCTTACAATAACGAGAATTAGCTTAAAACACGGGTATAAAAAATGCAAATGTTGTGCGATGACAGCGCCAGTAATAGGAGCTATAAAAGCAAGTAGTAGACAGCTCCGACAAATAATCTCAGCTGAAGTAAACGAGCTCCAGTGGACATGCCTCTCACGTTATCGGAACGTGCGTTACTTGTGAAGCTGCCTAACATGAATCAATGTAATGCATCCGCAGCTCTTCGGGAATTTCGAACCAGAATAAAATTACGAAAGGGGCCTTTATCGCTGAAAGGTCTTAAGAAAATGATTAAGAAGTTCGAGGAAACGGGGTCACTGACCATTCGCGCTGAGAGAGGACGTAAACCAGTATCAGAAGATGTAATAACTGATATGGCAACTGCAATTGTTGAAGGATCGCAGGGAACCATTGCTGGTACTAGCATCGCCCGGGGTGTAGCTCGACAATTGGACATGAATTATTCCCCGGTATGGAGAGTTTTGCGGCGCGTTATTGGATTTTACCCCTACAAAATCAGCCGTTTGCACGAACTGAAACCAAGTGACATTCGCTCTATCGTTTCTACCCAGGGTAGAAATTGATGATGCTTTCCCATGGCAGATTCTGTGGGCAGATGAGTGCCATTTTTATCTCAATGGTCCCGTAAGCACACAAAATAGCCGAAGTTGGGCTTCTAAGCAGTCCCACACCGTGCACGAAATCCCATTAAATTCCCCCAAAATCACTGTTTGCTGTGGTTTCACAGCCAAATTCGTAATTGGGCCATTCGTTTCCGAGACCATCACTCCGACAAGACCCCAAACGTGCACCATAAGAAAGGTACCACGAAATGCTGCAAACGTTTATTAAACCACAACTTCAGCAAAGAAACTGTCACCAACAGACAATCTTTATGCAGGATGGTGCTCCGCCACACATTACTAATAAGGTAAAGCAGCTGTTGCGCCAAAACTTCACTGATGATAGAGTCATAATTCGCAGTTTTCCAGTTGCATGGCCGCCTCGTTCCCCTGACCTCACGCCATGCGATTTTTGGCTGTGGGGTTATTTGAAATCTCAATCTTGGTGGAGTATCAAATTTGTCTATTTTAGAGGACAACATAACAAAGGCAGTGCGGAATATTTCTCGTGATATGTTACATACGGCTGTGAAGAACGTTGTGCACAGAATGCACGGTGTTACTTCTGAGAACGTTGCTCACATTGAATGTGGTCTAATTCCTCACCGGGGAAGTTAATGTACGGCGATTTTTGGAACTAAAATTTTTTTTCACGGAATGTTTTACGCTTGTCTTTGGCAACAGCCTTAAGCACCTTAGGTAACAATGCGATTTAGATCAGTGCCACCCCCAATTTTGACGGAGAGCAATCCGGAGAGACGGATGCTATTTTCCCTACCAGCAACCACTTGAGAGAACTTTCGGCTCGCCGTATATTTAGAGTGTCCCCATGCTGCGCGGACACTATTCATTTACAAACATCCATGCCTTCTCCGGGATTTGAACTCGGGCTCTTCGGCAAGGCAGTTAGCGACGCTAACCAATATACCAGTTGGGCGGCATGTTTTATTGTTAAAACTTAATTAATAGATGAGGGAAAATCTTAATGTTTCTTAAAAGACATTTTCACTTATTTAATGTGTATTGAGTATTACATTAAGTAATCTGATTAATTACTAAATGTTATCAGATGAAATTATTGCTCTACTAGCCGCTGCGCGGCCAGCCTTCGTCTGGCTTTTAAGTGTACGGGAAAAATGCCTAAAGAGAACACCAAATATTAAATTTGAAAACTGCACAGAATTTTACTCTGCAGAACAATTTTATCGAAAAAGAAACAAACAACAACGGAAAAAAAAATTCAGTTAAAAATGCATTACATATAAAAAGCATACAATGAAATAAGCATAGCAATATCCCTTAATACAAATATTAATTATCTTAATAAATAAATTAACCAACTTCCTGCTGCCTTCTCTAGCCCAGTATCCCAGTATCCAAGAGAAACATTAAATTTAAAAACTGCACAGAATTATCGCCCTCATTTTACCGGGTGGCAATAGTGCTGATATCAGCAACAATGGCTGCGTGCCATTGTTGTTCATATAATGAGAGAAAATCATCAATTTGATACTATTTCATTAAAAAAAAACTCATTCGAATTTTAAAAAATCGATGTGCACTGGCTCTTGTCTAGATGCATCCTGTGTACCAGATTTCATAGGCCTGGGTCTATTAGCTTACGCGCAGTACGAACGAAAGACACCTACACACACAGAAAGACTCGTCCTTTTAAATATAGATATATAAATTAATTAAACAATTTACCTTTGCAAAAAGAAACAATCTTTCAATTTCTTAAACTGTTCAATAGAGTGAAATCTCGCTTTGCTATAGCCCATTATGTCTTAAAATGACGCGATTTCGTCAGAAAACATAAAATTTAAAAAAAAAAATCTAATTCGAATTTCGAAAAACTCGCTTCGAGGTGCACTGGCTCATGCAAAAAAATCATGCAAAACTTTTCAATATCTTACAAACAGTGAAATAAGCAAAAAATAACATGAAAGAAACTCAAAAAACAAAACATTTCGCGCAGAATTTTACTCTGCAGAACAACTTTATCAAAAAAGAAATCAATAAAAATGTATTATATATATAAAAAATGACAATGAAATATGCAGTATCCCTTAATACAAATATTACTTATCCTAATAAATAAATTAACCAACTTCCCTTTGCAAAATCTTAAGAACTCAAATGGTATAAACAGATTAAGAACTTAAACAGATTAAAAAATATCATGCAAAACTTTTTTATAATTAAAATTATATATAATTAAAACATAATATTACAATGAAATAAGCAATATCCCTTGTCAAATGTTAATTATCCTAATAAAGTAATTAAACAATTTACCGTTGCAAAAAGAATAAACTTTTTAATTTCTTAAACTTTTCAAACTCTTAAAAACAGTAACATAAGAAATACGATGAAAAATTGTTGCCAAACCGAAATTTTTAAAAGATTGAAACTATTCAAAATGATGCAATTTCATCAAAAATCTATCAACAACAATAAGAAAGGAAAATTGTTGCCAAAACTACATTTTAAAATATTTGAGATGTGAGAAGTGTATTCGGAAGCTTCATTTAAAAAATTTAAAAAAAATACAAAATATTATTATTTTTCCAAAATTCTTTTTTTAAAAGGAGTCGAAAGGATTAAAGTTCAACGTGTCCAAAAATCAAAGGAAAATAAACAGCACATTTTTTAAAATAAGTTTTTTTAAAAAAAATTCTGCTGAAAAGGTGTTAAGCTCACCTTCCTAAATAAATTCGTATTTGATCGATTTATTGAAATAACGAATTTATTTTAAGTTCGTAAAATAGCTATGTGTTTACGCTTCCCGATGATGTAAAAATGAAATGTATAGAGTGAAATCTCGCTTTGCTGTAGCCCATTATGTCTCAAAATGACGCGATTTGGTCACAAAACATAAAATAAAAAAAATCTAATTCGAATTTCGAAAAAATCGCTTCGAGGTGCACTGGCTCTTGTGTAGATACACCTATGTACCAAATTTCGTGGCCCTGGGTCTATTAGCTTACTCGCAACACGAACGAAAGACACACACACACACAGACTCTTTGTTTTATTATATGTAGAGATTACTGGTGAGAAAAAGTTGTTTGTTACTCGAATTTAGATTTAGATGCGAGTTTTAATTCATGTGTAATTATTTAAAAGAATGCAATAACTGCGTTACGGATTTCGTATTTATTTAGCTATTTATTTAGAATTGTAATTAAAATTGCTTTATTTTCTCGTGCAACGCATACAATTTTGGAAGAGAAAGCTACGGCGGAAAAGTGAAAATAAAAGAGCGCGTGCATTTAATATTTAATAAATAAATACCTATAAATAAATATCTCGTAATTGCTGTTGCCATCCACAAAAATCCAGGTTTTACCAGAATGTAATTAAAAAAAAAGCTTATAAAAGCCGACTTGAAACACCTCAGTTCAGTTGTAGTTGTAGCTGTTTAAAGCGAACTGCTGTTTGTTTACTTAATGCTGTGTTTGATTGTAACAAATTCGCTGTGAGATTGGATTAACTTTTGAAGTGAATTCTGTTTAACGTTTGAGATACTGTGATATTGTACGAATATCTCTGAGAAAATGTTTCAGTGTTTTGTTTTATTTCTTGTGAAAAGAATAAATTTTGTTAACTTTTTAACAACTGGTGCATTCAATACATTACGATTCCGTACGCACGCAACAATTGTAAGGAAAGTTAAGTAAGACAGGCGGTTTAAAACTATTGTTGCGTGCGTACGGGTTCTAACAGATTGACTGCACAAGTCAGATGAAAAGTTAATAAAATTTATTCTTTAAAACTCGTCACGCGCTGCATTGCACGGGAAAATAAAACAACTTTATTAAAGTCTGCTAAAAATAGCAAATTAAATACAAAAATCGTAACAGTGCCCCCTTCCCAAGGACTGCACGTCCCGGGCCGCACAATCCCTGGACAGGAAACCAAACTTACAAATAAGGTATCAGTGCAATAATAAACATTACTTTACAACAACAAGCAACATAAACAATAATTGCATTAAGGAACTTAAATCAAATACTAAATACAAATCGAAGCAAATACATATTTAGAAACTAACAGGACCATTGTCTGATACTATTTACTTTATATACCATGGCTATAGTACGTACTATGGCCATAGTAAGAAGCTAGCCTGTAATAATAAACGACTTTCGGTTTAGAGTTCGGTGACTTAAGGATCCGAACCACAACGTCGCTCAGCCTCTTTAGGACTGTCTAATGACCACCCCAAGGCGACTGTGGTTTCGGACAGAGTCCTTTCCCTCGAGCCGGATTCCACAACCACATCTTGACTCCTTCGCTGAATCCATGTACAGTGGTTCTCGTATCGTATTGGGTCTTCATCTTCTCCGTCGCCGAGTTGAAACGCTCCCGTGGAAAGAGGTGCATCACTTCAATTCTGGCCCCGAGATCTGAAATGTATTCATCAGGCGAAGAAGGCGCATCCGGAGGGCGACCAAACAAAACTTCCCAAGGCAGGCGATGGTCACGACCGAAGAGCATCCGAGTTGGAGAATAGCCGGTAGTCTCTTGGACAGCACAGCGGTAAATTCTTCTCCCAGTCCTGTTGGCTTCTGAAAATCACCAAAGACAGGTTATATTAATGTTTCACTTAAACCTTTCAACAATGCCGTCCGACTGGGGATGTAAAGCAGTCGTTTGGGTTTTGTCAATGCCGAGTAGCTTGCAGAGTTCTTTGATTACAGAACAGGTAAAATTCCTTCCCTGATCTGAATGTAACTGAAGAGGTACTTCGAACCTGGGAATCCAGTGCTGTATCATTACCTCTGCAAATGTGACAGTCTCCTGATCAGGAATACGAATTGTTTCAGGCCACTAAGTGAAGTTATCAATGCAAACGAGGATGTATTTGTAGCCATCAGCAGTTCGTGGCAGAGGTCACAAGATGTCAAAGATGATATGTTCAAAAGGCGCTACTACGTTATACGTTTTCATGTTGCCTTGGCAGCGTTTCTTGGGTTATTTCCGACTCCCACAGGCATCTCAAGATCGTCACTACTTTTGCACGTCGTTCTTTGCATTACTTCAGTGGAAGTGCTCACGAACTCTTTGCAATGTCTTCATTATCCGAAGCGGGTGCTTGTAGGGCTCCTATGTATTTCTTTAAGGACATCCGGAATCCGGGATCTTGGAAGTATCAGCTGCGATCATCCAATTCGAATTCCCTGTACAAGAAGCCGTTTCGAATGTGAAGTGACTCCCAGACAGTCCAACATTGTTTTGTTGTAGGATTGTAGATAGAAATGTCCTGCCAGCTAGCTTGTCCGGTTGAGGACTCCATTGATTCAATTATAGGTTTAATGTCGCAGTCTTTCAGCTGGTCTTTATTGACTTCATCGGTTGATCCATGGGTCTGGATCAGCCGATGTTGATGTAATTTGTCGTGCGACCGGATTAAGCAGCTCGTATTTCGCTTCGACCCTGAAACAATATCGGCAGCTTTCTGGGCGGAATATTCTAGACAGGGCGTCGGCGTTTCCATGTGATGACCCTTTCCGATGACGGATAGAGATGTGATATTCCTGGAGTCTCTGTATCCACCTGGCTATTTAGCCTTCCGGATCCTTGAAATTTAAAAGCCAGGTTAACGAAGCATGATACGTGCGGCGCAGGAATTTTCTGCGTATAGATAATGATAGAAATATTCTACAACTTTGACTATGGTAAGCAACTCTTTCCGGCTGACACAGTAATTCCTTCCCGGTTTAGACAGGCACTTGCTCCAGTAAGCCACTACACGTTCTAGGCCGTTTATTTCTTGGGACAAAACAGCACCGACACTTTAATTGCTCGTGTCCGTGTCGAGAATGAATGGTCTGTTGAGCTGATGATACGTCAGGATTGAAGCAGATGTTAAATGCATCCACACATTCTTTTGTCCACAAGAACTTTTGCTTGCTCTCCGTCAGCTTGTGAAGGGGTCTTGCTATTAAAGAAAAGTCTTTCACGAATCTGCTATAGTAGCCGCACAGTTCTACGAAGCTTCTCTTCGGATGGACATTTTCGAGACGTCTCCAGTCTTTAACGGCTGACACCTTTTCAGGATACGTGCACACACCTTCAGCAGAGATGACATGTCCGAGATAAGTCACTTCCTGTCTGAATAATTTACATTCAGCTGGTCTCAACTTTAGATTGGCTTCTTGAAGTTTCTGAAGTACATTTCTAAGATTTTCTAGATGTCCTTCAAAACTCTTTCCGATGATGATGATGTCATCCAGGTGTATCTGACAGGCTTCGTATGAAAGACCTTCTAAAACAGTCTCCATTAGGCGTTCGAATGTAGCGGCGCATTACATAATCCAAACGGCATCACCTTATACTGCCAAAGTCCTTTGCCCGGTAGTAAAAGTAGTTTCTTTACTTGCCAATATCCACTTTTTAGATCTAGCGTCGAAAACCATTTGCTTCCAGAAAAAGTGCCTAGCATGTCGTCTAGAAAGAAAGTAGCTCTCTTTCCCCGTAACCTCATTCAACCGGCGATAGTCAACGCAAAATCTGGTTGAACCGTCTTTCTTCTTCACCAGGACGATAGGAGATGCCCTGGTGATGTTTGGCTCGATGACATTGCTTTCTTGCGTGTCCTTTAGAAGTTTTCCTACCTCTTCCTGTTTAGCAATCGGCAGACGTCTTGGATCTTGCTTAATTGGCGGGTGATCCACGATATCAATTCTGCGTTGTGTCAAACTGGTTCGACCCACGTCAGAAGACGAGCGGGAGAACTCTCACCCTCTCATTGGCAAACTCTTACCAGGATAACGGCCCTCGATTGATGGACGAGTGCTAAGGCTACTATTACTCCTTTCGGGCTGTTACAGGTCTTGGTATATGCTATGATGCCGTAGCGGAAATTTCTATTTTCGGCTATGGATCCAGGAAGTAAAAATTCTGTTCTTGCTGGTATAGTTGTATCGTCTTCAGCTATGATTTTGTACACAGATTTAACTGCTTCATCATTAATTCCGAATAAGGTTATGTCCTCAGAGGCAGAATGCAGTTCGTTATTTTTAAAGTACAAGGACAAATTGTATTTCCTTAGAAAGTCCAATCCGAGTACGCAAGGATCTGTAATATCTGCCACATATGCCGCGTGATGGTAAGTGGCACTTCCAAACGTGATGTTAATGCTTAATTTTCCGTCGATGTTATTGATCTTCCCGCCTGATACAATCTGGAGGGTGACGCAGGGCGGCGTCCAGATAAGTTTACCTTCCAGTTGTTGAGCCAAATCTTTTCTTCCGTAACATTCGCTCCATTACTGCCGCCAATCATTGCAGAAATCTGAAGCGCTTTAAAATGGGGCTTCTCATTATCTGGTAGCCTCCGCCTCGGGAGATGGCCACTAATTAGTTTGTCTCCTTCTTGCTAGAAGTAGTCCTAATATCTGTGCCCTGGGATGTTCTGTAGTTTCTCTGTTTGTGGCCGCCACCGCAGTTCCAGCACTTTAGTGTCGGTTTCGAGTCACTCTTATTGCGCCTCACTTGTCTAGTTGAATCATCTAGGTAAGCAGCCATTTTGATCCGCTGGCTCTTAGACTTGCGCAGCTCTGATTGGGTGTCGGTCTCTACGAGTAGCTTACTGGGCTGCCTCGAACTTCATGGCGTACACTAGCGCGCTTTTTAAATCCTTAACATCCGCCATTCGTAAAGCTTTCTGTATTTCAGGATCCCGGATGTCATCGATGAAGTATACTGCAGGGACCGAATTTGCCTTGTTTCTGTCGGGCACTCTGAAAAGGCGAGATGAGACAGCCTTTCGACATCCGTCGCAAGTTCCTGAGAGTTTCCGTGAGCTTCTGTTGACGGCATTTTAATTGAAGCCTCCTTTAGTTTTTTAATCACTCCTCACCAAACGCAGCTCCAACGCGTCCCACAATGCTTTGAAATCTAGCCTTTTGTTTTCCGGAAGAGTCTGAAGGATATCCGCAACGTCTGCTCTCAGAGAAGCGGCGAGATGAGAGGCCTTAGCTTGGGGATCCCATCCGCTCGCTTAAGCTACTATAGAAAACTGTGTCTTATACACTTGCCAAGAGGTCTTCCCATCATATGTCGATAGTTTCAGAGAGGGGTGAACAGGCATGGGTAGAAATTTTAAACCTTCAGAATTGCTTCCTGCTGTGGACTTTAAGGTGTCAACTTCTTAGGCGACGGCAGCAGAAACCCTGCCATCAATTAGTTGTTGGACGGCAGAAACGCTTCCTTCTATTCGTTGCTCCACAGCAAAAACTCTTTCTTCTATTTGTTCTTTTACAGAATAAACACTTCCTTCTATTTGTTCTTTTAGAGAAGAAACTCTTTTTTCATTGTATCCAACTTTATTTTCAACAGCGTCAGTTCTGCTTTCCATAGACTAATTTGTTTTCTATTATACAGTTAATCTTTTAAGAGCTTTCATCTCTTCTTTAACTGATATTTGACCAGCTTCCAACTTTTCTCTTGATCCGCTTTCATCTCCTCTTTAACCGAATATTGCCAACCTTCATCTCTTTTACCGAGTTGACGGCCTTTTCCATCTTTTCCCGGAATGTAGCAAAGGCAGACACGAGCTGTCTTAATTGTTTTTCTATCCCTCTAGTGATTCAATCCCACTTCTGACACCAAAAAGTGCTGCATGCGTACGGGTTCGTAATAGATTTAATGCACAAGTCTGATAAAAAGTTAATAAAATTTATTCTTATCACAAGAAATAAAACAAAATGCTGAAATTTTTCCTCACAGATAGTCGTAAAATATCACACAGTAGTTATATTTTATACTACTAAAACGTTAAATAGAACACAGTTCAAAGCGCAGAGAAAGCTAATCTGATCTCACCGCGAATTCGCTACAGTCAACAATAAGAACTAAGTAAACAACTGAACTGAGATGGTTTTCTCCGGTTTTTATAAACTTTTTAATCATGCACGACAACATTCTCGTAATTTCTCGAGGTTTCTGGAGAGCAAGAGTAGAATTACAGTTACAGCGAACACACAATTGCATTATTTCAATTTAAATATAAATTACGAAATATCTACTTTTATTAAATGCGAATGCTCCTGTATTATTTTTTCGGCGTAACTTTCTCTTTAAGCTCGTCACACGCTGCATTGCACGGGGAAATGAAACAATTTTAATTACAATTCTACTAAAAATAGCAAACTAAATACAAAAACCATATTAAATTTTAATTTTTTTAACGTAACTGTACTTGTATGCAATTTAGCTTATGCAATGCATCTGCGACTTTTAAATGCTTTATAGATGAAGCTATGCGAGATTTAGATAGTGCTTATGTTTTTATTGAAGACTTGTTCATAAGCCTTTGAAATTCCGAGGTTCACGGCGGCAGGCACTTGAAAACCTTACTTTCAAAAGACCCATTGGTGAAACATCTATTGATTTTCTAAGGTTTTTCAAATTAGTGAAATCAGAATTGAATCTCTTCCTGACAATGTCAAATGTATTTTAAATCTCTCTCAGCCAACCACTCTAACTCAGTTTAGCCGGTTTTTAGGCATGTCTAACTTTTACATATATGTTTCATACCTAAAGCAGCACACATTCTTTCTTCTTTAATAAAACTGTTAGAAGGACATATCAATAAAAAGATAACTTGTTCTCCTGTTAACGATTCATCCAAGTTAAATTTTCAAAGAAAATGCCGAGCAAGCCTTTATTGCTGCCGAAGCGTATTGCTCAGGCTACCTTTTTAAGACACCCTTTTCCAGAAGCTCTGTTAAGCAACTGGGTAAATGCGTCAGACTTTGCAATAAGCGATACTCTTTTGCAGTTACCTCAGGTCAGGGTTGCTGTCAGGAAACATTAGAACCTATAGCATTTTTCTCTATAAAACTCAATAAAAGAACAGGAATGGTCCCTATACAACAGAGAATTATTTTCGGTTTATTCTGCGATTAAAAAATTGAGATAAAATAATAAAAAAAATATCCATAAATAGAAATTAAGACATTCTGTCACATTTTAGATTTTTAAACTTATATGGATCAGAAACAGTTAATATTGACTTTTACGCAGAACCTCCCTTCCTCAAACACACACAATTTTTCACCTTGGCAATTAAACTCTTTAGATTTTATTTCTCAATATTCTACTGATATTAGGCATGGGTATCTAAAAAGTTAAAAAAAAGTTCAAAGCTTAACACCATATTCCGGAGGTACAAAACATCGTCAAAAATAATATATCCTCTTTGAAGTGGAATTCATGCAGTGTCAGTACTCTGACTGTAATATTCCTTGTGACATCTCTACAGATATTCCTCGTACTTTTATTCCGAATTCCTTTCGCAAAGTCATTTTTAATCATCTGTATAATCTATGACATCCAAGAATTGCAGCTGTTAGGAAACTCATTTGTTCTCATCGCATCTCGTTACCTACAGCCCGATATGAAGCATAAAATCAAAAATTGGGGAAAATACTGTGAATCTTGCCAGAGATGGAAAATACACAGGTAAACTAAAGCACCACTGGGTACATTCTCTCTTCTGCGCAAAAAAAAGGGGAGTCAGTTCTATAGCTCCTGTTTTATTGGCCCTATTGACGAAATTCAAATTGCGTTTCCCATGACAAGAAAACGCGACTTAGGATATATATTAGATTTATATACAGCATTGTTCTAACAGAGGTATTTTGACACAAAATCGGATTTTTTCTAAAATAACACACTAATTCTTTTCCGTATTCCGATTTTAAATTATACCTAGACATTAAATTTTGGTGAGAAATTTAAAAATTTATCTTGGCGCATTTTTGGCAGTTCGTGCCAAGAATAATTCACTTAGCGAAGTTTTTAATTTTCAGCAACCCATTTTCCTTTCCTTTTCTTTATTGTACACGTGCGGAAAAAAAAAGTCATCATTCATACTTTCAAATAATTTTAACAAAGTGCATAAACCACATTCGGCGTCATTATCGCTTATCACAAATATGCCAATACGTAAATTCACCTATATCTTAGGAAATTTTGAATAAAAAAAACTCTAATTTTTTGCAGGTATGCTTAAAAGTACATCTACCTTAAGATGATGAAAAAAATTTTACAGGTTAAAATTCAAAATTTTCTTCGAAAAATTTTAGAAATTACTTGAAAATACAAATTTAAAAAATAAATCATAAAAAATGGGTGAATTTTATTTGGAATGAACCTAAATTTCGAAACGTGACAGGAAGAATAAAAAAAGTTTAATAATAAAAGGATATTAAAAAATATATGCCAAATTCAATTAACACGGAAGAGCTAAAATTTTTTAAAAACTACTCGTGTGAATTTTACAAAACTTGGCAGTTTGGCATAATTTGAGTCGTCGAATCAAAATATGGGGAAAAATTGGTATGTCATTTCAGGAAAAGTCCGATTTTGTGTAAAAACACCTCTATTAGAACAGTGCTATGTATAAATCTAACACATATCCTAAGTTTAGCTTTCGAGACATGAAAAACGCAAATTGAATTTCGTCAACCAGCCCAGTAGAACGGGGATATAGAACTGTCCCTTTGTTTTTGGTGCAGCGTGCATTTTCCAAAAATCCACATGGATATTGTGAGCTCAGTACCACCATTAAACTACATTTACCTTTAGTCTCTAATAGATAGATTTTTCAGATTGCCTGCAACCATTGCTATCCTCAATATGAAAAAGGAAACTATTTGCAGAACTACTTTCAATTCATGGATCTCTCGCTTTTGCTGCTCACTGGTCATAACAACAGCCCAAGGTACTCAAATGAGATTCGTAATGTTTGCAGAGACCAAACGCATTTTATGTGCAAACAGAATCACAATAGTTTATTATCCAGTAAATGCCATTGTCGAAAGAATTTCAGCAACATTTAAAATTCTCTCTCAAGGCTCACGAGTCCAATAACTAGACTAAAATACTCTCAGTTATTCTGCTTGGTATTCGGACAGCCATTAAGGAGGATCTGAGACATCTTGCGCAGAACTAGTGCACGACACAACTCTCAGGCTACCTGATATAACAACCCCCAAGAAGTCTCCATATAAAACTCAATTCATCACTGATCTGCAGCACAGAATGAACAATGCAACAACTACACCCAATAGCAACATATGCACATTGTCAAGGTAAGTAAGCATATGCAACATATGCACATTGTCAAGGTTTTAAGTTCTACCTTAAAATTGTGTACATATAAAGGCATAATGCATTTAGAACTAATTTTTCACAAAGATCAAAACTTTTAATTCATAATTAATAAATTTCAAATAATCCTATAAATGGTACAATGATTTTAAAAAAGGTGTCATTGTGTTTGAAAACCAAAACTTTTCAAACAAGCAATATCTAAATTCAAAAAATTAATGAAATTTAAAGAGAAATGAATAAAAGAGAACAAGAATTTAATCAACTTCAATGGCACTTCTTCAGGGGGAGAAGGAACAAAGTCAATTGAAATCTTTTTTGTACAAAAATCCTTGCTTTTCTGCATCCAAAATTAGCTGATGAACCATTTCAATTCATTTTAATTATAATAACCGAAAATTCTGGCCCTTCCCCAAAGCAAGGAAAAAAACAAAGTAAATTCAAATTAGAGTCCTGTACCTTAACTAAAGAAAAGTCTATTTTATTTAAAGAATTGCAAATGTAAGTGAAAAAATAAAATTCTTAAGTGAATAATTTAAATCAAAATTTTTACCTTTAAATATATAGCATATAATCAAAAGAATTTAAAACATTATAAAACTTAGGTGAAAAGACTTAAAATTAAAACTCACAAGAAGTAATTAAAAACTTCGAGCATTTTTAACAGATTACAATCGAAACTAAGAACATCATTATAGTAGTGACATACAGATTTGCCATTCTGGCAAAACTAAAACACCCTGGTGAGAAAATAATCGCCCAAGAGGAATTTGGAAAAATTTGGAATAAGAGATGGAATTTTGAAACCAAAAGAAAAACTTTTAAATACTTCAATGAATTTTTTTTTAATTCTGACAAAGAAAAAGATTACTTTATTAATTGAATGAAGCTTAAGTAAATTCTGACTCTATTAAAACAAAAATGGGAATAAAGAATATCATTGTGTAAAATTTTAATTAAATTTTAAAATAAATTATCATTAGTCATGGGCTTATCATGACGACTTTGAATATATAAGGCCTTTTTTAGTAACATAATAGTAATTAAGAGAAATAAAAAATCCTATAAACTCTTTAAAACATCCTTTTCTTTTGGAGCTTTCAAATAAAAAATTCATACTTTTAAAAGGTATTATAGAGTGTAGACTAGTCCAGCTATGTTTAAAAGACTATTAATGAATTTTAAAGGAATTTCATTATCTATTAAAATTTTGATGAGAATTGAGAATTTCTTCTTTTTGTGTTTCTATTTCAGTGCAAACTTTTTTAATTCTGGTAATTTGGTTAATAGTAGAATTTGCAATAAATTTTTCAGATATGTTGGAGTTCCAATTTATTAGTAGAAAAATTAAAATCCTTTCTTTGATCCAAAAGCTTAATTTCTGTTAGATTATGAATACCTTACTAACTTATATTTTGAATGGAGATAAACAATTTCTGTTTGATTTTAATTGATCTTATTAATTTTTAGACAATTTGGGTAGATGTTGCTGTTTTCGAAGAGATTAAAATTGTTGAAAGTAACAATTTCATCAATATATCTGTAAGTGTGTTCAAATTTGCGAATTTAAATTCTTTAGAAAATATAAATGAGTTACAAATATGAGTGGAATATGAACTTCCCATTGAAATTCCTTGTGTTTGCAGGTAAAGAAAGCATGAATGTTTAATAGAGTAATTGTATAGCGAAAAATATAGAAATTATTTCCATTTTTTAAATCCAGAATATTAAGTTTTTCAGAAAAAAATTCTGTCATTTCTAAAAGACTTTCATAAATCTGAGTGGCAGAGATGTGGAGAGGTTTTCAAAGTCATAGCAATTAATATTGTAAATTTTAAGATTTCTAACTCTTTTAATCTTTTTCAAGTTGTCATAAATAATCCAGTAGAAGTTTTTGTCTTCTTTAACTTGTTCAAAAACTATGTTACAAATAGTTTTAAGTAGATTGGTAAAAATACTATCAAAATTCTTCTTGAAGTTTCTGGTACTATTGTCTATAAATCTAAATTTTACTGGATTTTTACGAAATTTTGATAAAACAAAACCAAAATAACAGGTTGGCAAATCTGTTATTCGTAGTGAGAGAGAAATTCTCCATTTTGGACTTTTTCAGTTATTTTCAAATCATGATGGAATTTTTTTCATAAAATACTGAAATTATTGTTTGCTTTATCAATTTTGGTTATGTTAATTGTTTAATTGCGAAAACTTCAGAAGTAAATTTTTCCAGTTTTTAATTCTTGAATTTTCTCAATTTTCTTTTTGCTTTGAGTAATAATCTCATTCTTCTATTCTTTTAAATTCTTTGTGAAGGTAAACTAAGTTGAGAACTAACTTTCAAGATGAAATTATCAAGATACGTAAATATACTTTCTATGCAATGTACTTTATTAATGAATTTAATACGAGGTCGTAGGTCTAAACTCGTAGGTCTAAACTTTGTTCCTTTTTTCATAAGCAGTCAGCAGTTTCGTTCCTTTTCTCATACTCTCTTGATCTTGAATAATGTCCAGATTCCGTTATAATGGTGGCAATTGGCAGAAATTTTTCTTCACTACAAAATTATGGTGCTGCAAAATAATCTTCATATTGGTTAGAAATAAAACTTAGTTTTTTCGTTGCACTTGAAGCAAACTGAAATTGTAGAATTTATTGCAGGAAATTTTTCTTGTGCTAGTTTAAAAATCTTATGAAGTTGAAGATCATCATAATTTTTATGTAGAAAGTTAACGGTACAGAATTTTCTTTTTATTTTTGGAAGAAGCACAGTTGAATTTGAATTTTATGAAATCAGGTACTAAATCTTTAATGAAATTATTTCCTTTGAATTTATCTTTGACAAAATTTTGAATGATAATGAGATGTTTGTGAGGTAGGGAATGAAGGTAGTTAAGAATATTTTTCTTCATATAAATCTTAAAATTTTGACTGTAGAATATTAATATTAAGAGAAGTTTTAACTTTTTTATTTCCTTTCATACCTCTTTGCATTTTTTACTAAAAAGACTAATTTTTCAGCAGCTTAATGTGCAAAAATACTAGGCATGTTTATATTTTGTTTTAAAAAAATTGTTATATATATATATATATACTTATTGGATTGATGCATTTTTATTTTTTGTTTTAAAAAAATTGTTATATATATATATATATACTTATTGGATTGAGAAGTTGCTACTTTGCAAGCCATACTCAGACCCGCACAAAGTCCTCACCAGAATGAACAAAACTTTTGCAGCTGAAATAGATGGCTTTAAATGTGCTATGTCTATAGACCATGTAAAACCAACCTATTTGATTTTGGACTCTGATTTGCCAGAACCAAAGCTAGACTTAAAGACAGTTCAACAGAATAAATGTGCTACCACATTTTCTAGGGCACAAACTGTCACATGATGGGGAAGACATGTTCATTTCATAATGAAACTTGTTTCTTACCTATAAATAATTTTTTTTTTTTTTTTAAATTTGCTTTCTAATATATTTATTGTCATTTCATTTCTATATGTGTGCATTATAACCTTGTCATATATTGAATCAAATTTTGATCTCTTCTTAATTTAATATCCTAATTGTTATTTAGGGGGGGGGGAACACATCCGTAAGGATTTTCTGAAATATTTAATCTGATGTATTTCCTTTGAGTTGCCCTTAAAGAAACAGGAGGGAAACTCTGTGGTGATAACAATAAGTGTACCCAGGTTGCTGCCAAAAAATACGGAGGTGAAGTTTTTGTAGAAGGGCAGGGACAGACCAGTTGCTGAATAATATATTTTCATATAATTGAAGTCTTTAAATGTAGATGAAATTTTTATTGTGTATTATGTCTGACTAGAGTTCTTCATAAGTGCAGCGAGATTATTTAAGATGATATGAACAACTAAGATCGGCAGTATCCAACAATGGTTCCTACAGATGCAAGCCTAGCCAAAATATTGCTCATACATATTTATGTTAACAAATGATTTCTTCAATATGAAGATATTTTATTTAGTGCCAAAGTGAAATTAAAAATTAGGAGTCTTGTCTCCACCCATCTCATTATGAAAATGTGTGAAATAGCATGCATAAAACCTAAAAAGAAAAAGGTTGCTGGTGGTCTGGAATTTAGATCATTATGGATATTGGACATCCAGATTTTGAATATTGTACTCTATTTAAGACATTTGTTTAGCAAAAACACAAGATAATAAATAATTTCTTAGACAAGAAATACTTCATGATGGACTTCCCAGGAAATCTCTCTCCTATTTAAGTTAAGACATCTAGGAAACTTCAATGACAGCCATTCACCTAAATTCCTATCTGACCCAAAATATCAGCAATTAGCAATCTTTAGCTATTTGTCCAGTAAAGTACTCATTGTTGCAAGTAACATCATTAAGTCTTAAAAATGTGTATACTTCCACACTAATTTTATTTATTGCAGCCATTAGTATAATCAGAATGTCTGAGAATGTCACATGTGCACTGATTTATTACTGTAATTACAAAGAACTTGGAATTATAGAACACAGGTATTCTTTTATTATTTGTTGGCACTGCTGTAACATGCAATAGATTTCACACTAAAAAAAAGCAAATACAGTTCAATTTATACATATGTTAGAGTGCAAAATTCAAGCAACAAATTATTTTTTCAACATACACCCATCAAATTGTTCAAAAGGACATTTTGTTATCAGTACAACAAAAAGCAAACTCAGAAAAAAAAGAACTAATATCAGCACCATGACATCAGAGGATATGTCAGAGCACATAAAATGCAATGCGTCAACACGCACAGTATAACACAATTTATAAAGAAGAAAGGAAAGTGCATAAAATGAGTCTGTTCATGCAGTATGGTTATAAGAAAACATCACATCATCAGCAGTATGGCTATAGGAAACATGTGGTAGAATGATTGGCAAGTTTGAGAAGGACTGCAGTTTGATGTCTGTTGAACAAGAACTTGAAAAGCCTTGAGAATAATTTGTACACTGCAAGACAGGTGGTCTGCCAGGGGAACAAACGTGACTGACGACCAACACATTGCTCTGCAGGCAAAAAAGATCGAAACCAGAGAGCGAGCAACATTGTTCAGCAGCTGTGCATGACAATCGGATGACATGTGTCCCAGTTTACTGTGGCTAGATGACTCATAAAGGTGGCCTATTTGCCCACTGATGTGAATTCTGCATACTTTTTATAGCAGCTCATTAGAAGCATCATTTACAGTGGAATAAAGAAACAAAGACTGGACATCTCATCAACAGTTTCATGCCCTCTTTAACAATAACAGTCTTTTCAGTCTGACAACCGACTCTCGTTGCCAGTTGATATGGAGAGATGCAAGAACTTCCTTTCATCCCACTAACATCAAGGAAAGAGGTCAATGGGGTGGTTCTGGCATGCTTGTATGGGACGACACTATGATGAACAGATGGACAGAGCTCCACATTTTCGACAGAGGTTTACTTACCGGAGATTGTTACTGTGATGAAGTTATCCTTCCCCCCGTGCATCTCTTTCGCAGTCCACTGGTCCCCAGTTTCTTTTATGAATGACACCACATGGCCATATAGGCATTATGCAGTTGTGAAGCTCCTGAAAATTGAATATATCCACAAAAAGAATTGGCCAGAGTGCTGCCTTGATTTAAATACCATTGAACATGTATACTTTAGGAAACAGCCAGTGCACGAACTTGCCCTCCGGAGAACATAAGAATAACTGAAACATATGTTCCTTGAAGAATAAACTCTTATCCCAAGAACAGTTAAATAGTTTGGTGTTGAGTATCTACAGATGGTACAACACATCCATTGCAGTTAGGGAAGATCATTACCCTTACTAAGGCTCTTGGATTTATTATTCTCCCTCGCTCCAGTCAGTTTCTTCCTACCAAAGCCATTGTGTGAATAAAGCCTTTTTCTATTCGTTCTGTACTTAATGCATTCTACTCATATTTCAGTTACCATAATTTTCTCATCTTTTAAATAATACATAGTGCCTCTGTAGTATGAATTTCATGTTTACCAGTTGATTTTTTGCAGAATTACATGCAAAATTACAAAAGTTGCTTCAAGTTCTGCAAACTAGTGTATATAACTATACACATATGATAAAAAAAAATTATGCCTATGATTTTTCTAAATTCAGTAACTTTTATACAACTTCACATCACAAATACAACTTTTTTAATCTTAAATGTACACTAAGAAATTATATTACATATGGTTATCAGTCTTTAAGTTGTATACGTTCAACTAATATTGAAGGCAATCCAAGTTGGAAAGCATCTTTATCTGCATTTCTGAGCTGCTTTCTAAGTATAATACTGCAAAAGTTTTCCAATGTAAGACACTGACTGGATCTATAAATAATGTAACTTGCTAGCGGAATAGCTTCCTCAATTAGGTCGCAAGCTATAGCTTCTTCCCAATCTTGGGCCCGTAAATTAGCACCACAATTTATAAGTAGATCAACTAATCTCTGATTTCTACTTTCACATGCATAGAATAATGGTGTAAAACCATCATCGTCATGTTTGTTGATGTCACATCCACAAAGAAGCAGTTTGCGAACTAAAATTTCTTGTTTTGCCCGAATTGCCAAATGCAAAGCAGTTCGATCAAAGTTGTCAGCAGCATTAACATCAGTTCCTCGTTCTATCAACAGCATACTCAAATCTACATATGAATATTTTTTACATTTTGCTAAATCTGCTGCACTGCGGATAGAACACTGTTCTACAGCAATCAACAATGCTGTTCTTCCAAACTCGTCTCTGTGGTTGATCTGTGAAAAAAGTGGACATCAGAATTTCATCTAAAGTATTTAAATAATAACAATACTTTAAAATGACCCAAATATTTAATGAAATATAGTTACAGAAAAATGTTCTATTCTCAATCTTCAAAAAATGCTTAAATATGAGAAATCTTCACAAAGATTACAAATATCAATGAAAATGCCACCCACTGAATTAAATTAAACATGTATTATGCAGAACTTTTTGGTAGTTATATTTATAAAGTGGTTTTAAACATTAAAAAAGATGTCATCATCCCTTTTTAAAATATTTTTATAGGATTCATGCAATTAATTAAAATGTATTATGATCCAGGTTGCCCTTTTTGCACTCATCTAAAGACTGAAGAGTACATTTTGAAAACGTCTTATTGTTTTCAGTTCACGGATTTTGCATCCTGGCAGAATAGAAAGCATTGCCACTTGAGGCAAATATTAGCAGCCAGCTTCATGTACAATTCTGTGAAAAATGCATACAACTACACGTTGGATAATTAATTCCTCAGTAATAAATGCACAAATATCCACTTGCCTTAATTTTTGAGGATCCTAGCATTTGGCTTTTGTGTTTTTTGCCACTTTTAAGTATCAGATTTTATGCTATGTGTCATTAATTTCTGGTGGACTAAATTCTTAAATTACTAGGAAGATTCCCAAATATTTACTTTGAAGTGCAGCAGCTATTACCTTAAAATCTTGACAAAATCAGATTGCAAATTATTTTAATTCTTATGAATTTTACACTTTTTAAATAGTTCCCTCCCCCCTGTTTTTGAAACCATAATGGTAAGCTTTTCAAAATGTAATTCGTAATTTGAAGTTTTCAGAAAGCAAAAACGTTTTTATGCTTTTGTCAGTTTTTTGTGAATCTTGCACTAGTGAAAACGCCTGTAATTTTTACTGAACACAAGAATCCATGCTTCCTCCTTTTTTTATTGTATTTTATCTTTTTTTTTTCTTTTAAATTTCCTTTATTTTAATTTTCAGATACTTCTTTATGAACTATTCAGATCATTTATATTTTCTCTTCTTAGTTTGTTTCTTATTCTTTTGTTAACAGAATTTCCGAGCTGTCATTTTACAACAGCTTTAATTCGTACTAGCGTACATTTTGATTCAGTCATGAAAAAATCCAATTTGTCCAATTTTGTTGAACATATCACCAGTGTGACTATTCCATGAACGTTCCTATTTATTTACATATTGACCATGTGGTTAAGTAATCAAAAACATTACACTGTTTCACAAGTTTTCATTTTTACTTCAAGCACTGCAAATATTAAATCTACCAAAAGAGGTTTAAAATCACAGTAATTTCTTTTATTACTACTTTTAACACTTTAATAATTTTAATATTTATATTGTTTAAAAAGTAAGCCAGCAACTTTATTGATAAATAATAAAGTCTCTATCATGATATAGCTCAAATGCACGCATTCAAAATTTATCAGCAGTTTGTTTGAGAGATGAAAAATTAAAGCCCTTAAAGCCTGCAATACAGAAAATTTTATCAACAAAAGTTACTTTTCATTTCAATTATAACAGTCATTTGATGTAATTAGTTAGCATTATACTTCAAAGATCCATTTAAAAAAGTTTATTGTTATGCTCAAATAAGTGACATACATAAGCTCTCAAGATAATTTCAAAAAAAAAAATCATTCCTACTTTAAATTTTATTTTAAAGAAATATTAGGATCTGAAGGTTCTTGGTCCTTTATCTGTTCTTGAAAGGTATTAAAATGCTAAAAATTTCAACCAACATGTAATTTATGGGAAGTTCGATCATCTCTATAAATGTCAATTTGTACAGAATTTTTATTAACCTCATGCACCACTTTTTGTTTATCGTCAAATAAGCTAAACACCAGAGCTGTAATGGGTAAAATGATTATCGGAGGTGTCAGGCACAAGAATCACCATAATAATTGTAAATTATCAGTACTAGTTTCTAAAGTTTACACATAAAACCTTCTTCAGCTGCAGACGTGCAGTTCACAACTTTCATGTGCTGGGAGTGTCATTTGGTCTACATATCAAAATATAAATTTTGAATTGGGTAGTTATTCTCATGGAAAAAAAAAAAAAGCTACTTACTGTATAAAACTTAACACAGAATATTTATCATTTTATACACTTAATTTCATTACTTACATTTGCACCAGCATCTAATACCAGAATAACAATAGGTACAGCATCATCCAGGAAATTGTACATAGCACTCAACAGAGGTCCAAATGAACGATCATCATTTACAAGCACATTACAGCCTTGAGACAAAAGGTAGTGAACAATTTCTGGAGAGCTTCCTCTACAAGCTATGTCTAAAGGAGTGTCTCTACATCTATCAGTCATCTCAAGAATACATGCTGGTGAGTTTTCAGTTAATATCTTAACAATTTCTGAAAAATAATGTTCATATCAATTTTAAGCATTCAGTATAGTCAAAAACAAGAAAATGGTTATAGTATATACAAATCAAAATTAGAAGTATTTTTATGGAGCAGCAAGATGCAAACTTTTACACTGTTTGTGCAAGTTGTGAAATTGTCATTTTCTGTTAAAAAAATTCTGAAACTGGAAATATGCCTTACACATTCTGCAATACTGATATATTAAACCAGACGTGATGCCATTAAGCAGGATGTTTTCCTTCAGTCAGAGCTAAACTAGAATTGCTAAGGAACTAAGGGAAAAGGCATCAGTGGGATTCAAGGAAAAATTATCTGATGACTATACATACAAAGCTAGGTGATAGTCAAAAGCAGAACCATAAAGTTTAAGAAAAACTTCAGTAATCGAGATGAAATATACACAGATAATACGGTCTTCAAAAGAATCAAAATTCTAATTGTGAAAAATTCAGAAACATAAAGATAAATGGTATTTATATTTAGCAAAAACCAAATATACTTAAAAATAGACATTCTGTTGACACTGGTTTGTTTTTGGCATTATAATATTTGTAATGAAATGAACTGTTTTATGTATTTTAAGAAGGTTAAAACAAATAAATGCTTGTATTCCTTAGTTAAAAATATATATTGCTTTTCTATATCCTTAGTCAATTTTTTTCTCATTATTATTAATTTTATTTTCATTCATAACTGTGTGCAATGATGGTGCTTTCAAGCAGATTTGTTTCTGGAATGATGTTTAGTTCATATGTTTATTTTCTAATCATTATTGCTCTTAAAATGCTCTAAATTAATGATCAAAACTTTTCAAAATTAACCTGAAATTAATTGGAAGTTCAATATATTGCTTTCCTCTCTGACAATATACTGTAATTTTACATGATTATTTCCTTTCTGCATTAATTACAGTCTCTTTCCCCTTGCCCTTTTTTTGCCTTCGAGGCTTGTCACATACGTAAAACAGAAACTTATAAACTGACGCAGACTGTCAACACAGAACAAGTCCTACAGTCCATCGAAGATAATCTGAATACTAGCACATGAGCTATTGCTCAGCAGCATGCGGATACTACACCAAGAATGTCTGCATCCTTACCATCTGCAAAGCATCCTAACGATCCTTACTGCATCCTAACAATTATCCAAAGCATATGGAATTTGCACAGTGGTTCATGCAGAAAAGTGCCATGGACTGCAGTTTGCCATCTTCTGTCCTTTTTACAGATGAAGCTACATTCACTCATGAAAGGTGTGTTCAATACATACCATTCACATGCGTAGGCTTGCATGGTACAAGAAGCCACACAGTGCAACATCATTTTGCCATAAATGTGTTGGCTGGAAACATTTGGTGACGGTTTGTTGGTACCTTACTTGCTACTGCCCCGATTGGACAGCCGGAAATACCTAGTGTTTCTCGAGACAGTGTTACCGATTTTCCCGAGTGCTGTTCCTGTGCATATCCGCTGGAATATGTGGTATCAACATGATGGGGCTCCAGGCCATAGTACAAATGATGTGCATGTTTACCTGAACCGAGCATTCGAAGCTCGATTGAATGGCAGAGGTGGATCAACAGGTTGGCCACCCAGGTCACCTGATTTATCAACCATGGATTTCTTTTTGTAGGGTTCATGAAAGAACACGTGTACGAGACTACCGTTGACAATGAAATGGACCTTGTTGCACGAATAGTGACCACCACCGGAACTATCTGTGATAAACATTTTTGAAAATGTTGGCGATCAATGCAATGGGGCTGTGAATCCTGTGTTCGCGTAAATGGTCACGATTTTGAGCACCTACTGCGAACCTTTACTTTATCTTCTTGAAATGAAGGTCACATAATTATCACATAACTGTACTGTTTCCTTGTATTAACTTTACCTGTCCATTTTGTTCATGTAGATGATGTTTGCGGACATACTTTCCTATCTGAAATCAATTTCCTGGTGTCTTCCCTCCCCAAGAAACTTAAAAGATAAGTTTTGAAACACCCTGTATATATGTGTGTGTGTAAGATACAAAAATATGTAAATCAGCTTTACAATAGGCTTTTAATGCATTTTTAATTTCGGTATTCCCCTCTCGTATCTAGATCAATCTATATCGCACGGTTTGTGTAACACTGATCACGTAGCTTATTTGAGACTTAAACTCTGAGAATTGAAACTTTCCTAAGCCAAAACCTTCATCTTGGCAATATTCCATATTGGATTAATGCATACTTCGCTTGTATCTCTGTTGCTGCTTGGATGCAGCCTTGCTGTCCTCTCTTTCTACCGCGATGTATTAAAAAATGTAAATGCTCTGGAAATAGGCACGATTAGACTGCTAACTGAAATGTGGCCACAAATGTGAATTTAAACAAAAATGGAATTTAATCTGCCTCGACTGTCAAGTTTCCTATTCATTATGGATTAGCATTCTACGTAATCAAAACTGTTCCTCTTCAATACATCTACATGCTTTGTTATCAGAATTTCTGCATTTCTATGTCTCAGTATTCCTAAATCAGTACTTCTCTAAATTTGTTTCCATCATATTACATACATACATATATATATAACATATGTATTTATATGTAAGATAAAAAATATGTAAATGAAAATTATAATTTAAGCTAACCCCCAATTCCCTTTAATTCTCTCTCTCTCTCTGTTTTAAAAATGTTAATAACTTCTTTGGATTGCATCATTTCTAGATCATTCCATTTTGCATGGCCTGTGCAGCGCTGATGATGTAATAAATGAAAACTGAAACTTATAACTCAAACCAAAACTTTTCTCTTCATGTGCTTCCATATTGGCTAACTAGGCACTTGAGCTTCTTTCTGTATGCTGCTTGGTCACTATTTTGTTGTGCACACTTTCTATCGCAATACTTTCCAACATATAAATGTTCTTGAATAGGCATGACTAGTGTGGCAAGTGATTGCGGCCACAAACGTCAACTGGAAAAAATGGAATTAGAACCGCCTTGACTGCCACGGTTCTTTATCTTATATAGCTATAATACATCGATGTTGTTCCATCTTTTCCTTGCATTTATTATTATTACATTTATTTTTAGTCGACAGGATGGTTTCTAGTAGCCCGAGACCTCAACGGAAAACTTATTCAACTCTTCAAATCATCGATTTGTGATAAATTCAAAGGCAAATGTAAAAGAAGTGAATCATCAAATTTGTTTTTTCAGTGTTTAAAAAATAACTTATCACCTTTCTGTGATGCTTTGCAATTGCTTCAAAAAATAATAACGGATAGTGTTTACAGAATAAAAGTAATCTCCCGATAAATCCTGAAGTCGAATGTCAAATAAAAAAGAATACTGAATCTGCTTTGGCCATCTCTACAATACTTGGAAGAAAAAAAAAAAGTGCTTTAAATCATCAGTGAATTACTGCTTAAGAGATTCAGCAGAACAGTTGGTTGAAGGTCATCAATCTGTGTTTAATGTGGTTCAAGCATGTGTGACAGAAAATTATTTGCTTTTCCGGTTTTTCTAATAGTACTTCATCAATCGACAGCTAAAAAATTGTTATCTTTGTGTCAATTAACTCAGGAACAAGACAAAATTATTTAATATGCTGCGAATTCTATACTTTTCATTTCAATTTTGCTTAAAATTTCAGCAATTTGATTGCGCTGTTTTGCAAAAATGTGGAATTCTTCTTCAGTAATTTTGCTAATTCAAAAGTATGTGTCAGCAAATTAAGTAATGAATTTTAAACTATTTTTAGGGAAGGATATTAAGGTAAATAATTATATTTTTGAGTTTATCTTGAAAATTTTGAATTGTTGATAAAAATTTTTAAGTGAATGAAATAATTATGAAACATTAGTATAAAATATGACACACAAACAATATTTTGAGTAGTACGGAATTATATTAACTAATTTTAAGATTTATGAGTTATTATGTTCAGATAAACTTTGAAGGCTCCCACTTTTATTTATTATTTATTTTTTGTACATAATTGTTCTTATTTTTTTTTTAAATACAATGGAGTGTGGTTAATTTTTTTTATATGAATGGAATGTTACAGTGCAGTTAAAAAAGGCCAGTTGCCTTTAAAACAAGGAATGGAGGCCTTTATAAATAACTGCCACGAGCATCCTGTAAACATTGGTGAAAATTCGTACACTAATTTGTTATTGTGGATGTGCCCATAAGATGGAAATGTTCATATTAAGGGAAAGCTGTAGGGTCTTTCGGTTTGTACAAAATAAGTCAATTGGTAATTTTGAAAATAATAATGTATTATTTCAAATAATGTTTCAAATGAAAATTTAATTACATTATAAAATTTTGAATTTTTTTGCAATCTTGTAATGTTAATACATGTGTTTGAAATTTTTACATTTAAAAAGTTTTAAAAGCCTTCCCTAAATAGATATAATTATGAAATTTATTTTCTTATTTTATGTTCACAAAATTATATGGTCCATATTATTACTGTAGGGCAGTGCAGAATTTAATATGTCTTTAATTTTTGTTTTCCATTTCATCTAATTTCAAGATTTTCATAGCCATGAATTATAAATGCAAACTTTAATAATTATACAATACTAGAGGTCAATTAGCTTTATTGAGGAAAGGAGGCTCCTACGTGTAATTGTATTTAAGCATCTCACAGCCATTAACAAGTTATTAACACTGATTTGCATTGTGGAGGATTTGACCATTTTTATCAGTTTATTTTGTTATTACACTGAATTTTGTAACATACTATGTATTAAGTTCTCAATTCCATTTTACATTGGTTTACGATTAAGAAAAAGTGGATTTTTTTATAAATAATCAATTCAAACTTCATGAATCTGTGAAAGAAAATTGTGACTTTTATATTGGGAACATCAATTTTTATGGAAGACTTTCAAGCTAAGGACTGTGAAATATTATGATTGACATTCAAGCAAAGATTTTACAGAAATGTGAACTTTTCCAGTATTTCTTGATAAAATTAGGACACTCCTTCGATGATTTTACAGAAAAATAAACTCACAGACTTTCAAATTGAATTTATTGTTAAAAATGATATCTGCGAGATTTTATTTTTAAAAATAATTTAGATCAAAATTCTGCGATTTTTTTTCACAATTGTATTTTTCTTTGTTTTGCAACTGCTTTAATGCTTTTTTCTAAAAAGGCTTTTCTGTCGCCACGCTTTTTTCTCTTTTGAAGGAGGGGGGCAATACATAAGATAAAAAATATGTAAATCAAAATTATAATTTAAACTAACCCCTAATTCCCTTTAATTCTCTCTCTCTTTTAAAAATCGTAATAACTTCTCTGATTTGCATCATTTCTAGATCATTCCATTTTTAGGCCTGCACAGCACTGATGACGTAATAATTGAAAACTGAAACTTTTAACTTAACCAAAGTTTTTCTCTTCATGTGCTTCCATATTGGCTAACTAGGCACTTCAGCTTTTTTCTGTGCACTGCCTGGTTGCTATTTTGTTGTACGCGCTTTCTATCGCAATATTTTCTAACATATAAATATTCTTGAATAGGCATGACAAGTGATTGTGGCTATGAACATCAACTGGAAATTAAAAATGCAATTAAAACCGCCTCGATTGCTGAGTTTCTTTATCTTATATAGCTATTATGCAACGACGCTGCTCCGTCTTTTCCTTGCATTTATTATTATTACATATATATTTAAATTTACTAATGCATTTTTTACCTTAGTTTTTTTAACATAAGGTTCTGAAAATATTTCAACTATTCACATTAATTTTTCCCATATTTAAGGAATTCAGAAAGCGAGTTTCCTTTAATTTTTAAAATAGATTAGTGATTGTGTTAATCTTCCTATTTGACCTGATTGTGAATTTTGGGTGTATGGGCTCTGATTGATGAAGTAATAACAGTGATGAGCTTCAAGAAAATGGGATGAGGACAGACAGGCTGAACTGGGATGAAAACAATGACAGCAGTGAAAACTTAAAATTCACTATCTCCAAGGAACAGAAATTTGATATATCAAATAGAAATTTGTTGATATATCAAATTTCTGTTATGTAATGGTATATTTAGTTTAATTTGAGAGCATGTTATTCTACAAGCAACATGAGAGCACATACAATAATTAACATACTAATTACAGTAGAACACTGATCAGTCGAAACTGAAGCAAGCGAAGCAGAAAAATATAAGGAGAAATTGAAAATTTCATTATGATGAAATGTTAATCTTAATTTTAGATTCTAAAATGACATTCATTACAATTTAACACAAATTTTTACAAATTGAAGTACCACTGTATATTGTTGAAAAAGGCACTGAAATTACTTTAAATTTGGATATTAATAAATTTCAGAATTATACAGTATGTTACTTGCTGAATAAGTAAAACATTTCAAAGATCTACAAATGTTTCATAATATTAAAATTAAATGTTTATTCTCTTCAAATGAAGAATTTTATTGACCTGAATATTTATTGTTTTCCTTCCAAAAGAAAAGGTAATTTCCTATAAGTATTTATTTATCATCCGCATGGTTAAACTTAATGAATAAAAATACAGAATGCATACTGAACTAATATTCAGATTTATGCTGTTTCAAGCCCTCTATAAATATTAGGCAGAACAGCAACTTTATACAGGTAATTCTGAATAACACTCTAAAAATTTTGAGGGCAATCAGACTTAGCTCCCTCTTTGTCAGGAGCAAAAACATTTTGCAAAATGGGATTACACTCAAAATCCATGACAAAATAAATTTGCTATTTTGAACAATTTTAAATTTTACATTGGTGTGTTCCTCTTCCAATTTGGGAAAGACTGCAAAACAGATTTGATTTCTCTTGCAATTTTTGTCATAGTGTAAAGTTGTCCACTTTCACACTCATCGAAGACGGAGACAAACATTTTTATTGGCTTTCTTTTAAAATACACTTTCACTCTATTACATCTTTCTGTTTTAACAAAGCTACCCATCTAATGGTTGTGGAAGGAGAAAAGTAATGGTGCATATCATCATTCATATACATAATATATATATGAATAAGATAATAAATATGCAACTCTGAATTATACTTTAAATATGCAATAGCTCCTTAATAGATCTTTTTCATTTAGACATTTCCCTCTTTCTATTCTAAAAATAGTAATAACTTTTTCGAAGCTGCATCATATCTGAAAACAAATTCTACATCACGTCATTTTAACCCTCTGCATTGCATACAGTTTTTAGCTAACCATATTAACAAAACTTTTTACTATAAATACCACTGCAATCTAACTAGGCTCTCCCTTTTGCCCTTCTTTCCTGATCCAGCTTGTTCAGGTTGCTGTATGTTCATTGTTTGAAGATGGGCAAAACTATAAAATTCGGCAATGCATACTACACACAGTCCCACCTTGAAATTTTTTCAAATATAATTATTTTTATTATACTGGAGTCAAATTAAATTTTTTTAGATATATAATGCAATGTTTTAGCACAGTTAAAAAAGGCCAGTTGCCTTCAAGAAAGGAATGAAAATCTTTTAAAGATAACTGGCGTAGTCTCCCTTGGGCAATGGTGCAGAACAAACACACCAATTAGATCAAATGGATTTGCCCAAGCTGTAGGGTCTTTCAGATTTTAATTTGAAATATCGTAAGAATAAAAAGCATAGTGTCAATAAAATTATTTCAAATGGTGTTAAATGGAACAAGAATCAGAAAATTTTCAAATGTATTGTGATCATGTACAGTTATTAAATGGATGTATTCGAAATTTTTACATTTATAATATTATGAGAAAAACTTTAAAAGGCCTTCCCTAAACAAATATGAAGATTCTAAATTTGCTTAGACAATTTAGTTCCAAATTTGATTTTTTTCTTTCAATCTGACTTCTTTTCTTATCCAAAAGTTTTCTTTTTTTAATCAGGGCAATGTAAAATTATGTTTACTAAATTTCTAAGACATTATTTGATTATATAAGTTATTTGTCTTTTAACACTGTGTATTTATTTTTAGTACAAGTATGTAATAAAGTAGATTAAAATTATTATTTTTTATATACAATGCTAAAAGCCAGACGCCTTGTATAAGGAACCAAAGTTTTTATGTCCGTTCTGTTTAACCTCTTCGCGACGGGTGAATCATATATGCATTTCGTACGGATGCATGTGAGGCCCGGGCGGTTTACCCGTGCACTCCTGGAGAACTGGCCTAGTGAACGGGCAGTGCAGATATGCATTTTAAACTGAAACAATTTTAATAGCCACTAGATGGCACTCTGTGTCCATTACATTTAAACTGAACGTAGTTTTAGTATTCTGACCTTCAGATTGTTTATATTCTGGCTGTTTTATGTATTTTGCTTGACAGCTGTGGCTGGGGAGGGAGGAAATCGTAATGTAAACAAACGCAGCTCGGCTCTACTTTCCACGTGATATAAGCATTCTCGCTTCTGATAGCTCTCTGAACACTTTTTTTGTTGTTGTTGTTGTTTTCGCTACTATGTGGGTTCTTTTAGGGTTTCAGCATCAGTTTTGTTACAGTTTGTATTGCTTTCTGATATATTTTGCGCCCTTCTCTTGTTATTTCGGAAAGCCTTGACTCTAGATTATTATGGCGAGGAAGCGTTATTTATCAGAGGATGAATATACTCGTATGGTAAATGAACCAACTAGCGATATAGATGAAAGTGATGATTCATTTGCTAAAGAGTTAGAAAGTGATATTTCTAACGATTCTGACACGGACTTTTTGTCAGAGACTCAAGCTGGCTGAATGCCTGCCTTCCACATCCCGTAAAAGTTCGACTGAAGATACTTCATCTTGGATTCGAGAGCTTGAGGAATTGCATCCTCATACATTTACTGGAATACTGGGAACAAATTCTGTAGATAACACAGAAAAAGAAATCGATTTCTTCAATATTTTCTTTGATAATGATCTTTTAAATTTGATTGTTGAAGAAACAAACAGTTTTGCATCTGCTTGGTGGGGCGGCTGATGGGAGAGGTTAGTTCGTATGGTAAAGGAACTGTTGAGAAGGACACTCGGTAAGGCAGTTCTTACAACCGAGGAGTTGCAAACAGTATTGTGCGACTGTGAGTCAATAATTAACTCTAGACCTCTTACCTATCTGTCCGAAAATTCAGATGATTTAGTCCCACTTTCCCCAGCTATATTTCTCATCGAGAATCGTAACTGAAGTGTTCCCGATGTTGATTTCTACGATTCAAAAAATCTTCGAAGGAGGGTTAGACATCGCCAAAAACTATTTAATGATTTAAGACATAGATTTAGGAAGGAATATTTAGGCCTTCTTGTCCTGAATAAAATTCAGAAAGGTCCATCATCAGAGCTGCGGCTGGGTGAAATTGTCCTAATCGGAGATGACGTCAAAAAAAAAAACGAATCCATTGGCCTTTAGCAAGGGTCATTCGACTGATTCCCGGAAAAAATGGCAAGGTGAGAACTGTAGAACTAAAAACTCAAGCTAGTGTTCTGCTACGTCCCATTCAGCAGTGAGAACTGTAGAACTAAAAACTCAAGCTAGTGTTCTGCTACGTCCCATTTAGCGGGTCTTTCCTTTGGAAGTGCAGTTATCGGACACCCCCACTGATACTTTGCAGAATAATTCTTTTACTAATCCTTTTTCTTCTTTTTCTAGTGATGAACTTTCTGATCATAATGACTCTTTGAATGACTCTACTAATGTTCTACGTACAGTGTCAAGATTTGGACGTGTCATCAAGGTGCCTAACAAATTGGATCTCTTCAACCAGGTACTGTATGTCTTTGAGTCAGACTGAAGTCGACTCAAAGACATTGTCAACTCAGTCGACTGCCTCTCAGGATTGGACTATTTTTATTATTACTTTTTTCTTTAACTATAAAAAAGACGGAGAAATTGTTATGTAAAAGAAAAGTAGTGTAACGTTCCGCTAGTGATGAGATATCTGTATTAAAATTTTGATTTAAAGTAATCCCTGCTGTTATTATTTCTTTTTTAACCTGCACATTATAACCCAGAGAGTTGCAACAATCTCAGTGTCCGAAATGAATGGCATGGTTGTGAAATTTGGTGCACTTTCATATGATTATTTTTGACAGAAAGAGTTATCATATGTAAATCATAAAAGAACATTATTTTAATTAACTTAAAGACAGCACTTGTATAAAATTGCTAAAATTCATTTTAAGAAAAATTTAGGATAAAATATAGATGTAGAATATTAAAAGGAATTATCATAGAAGATAAGCACATCCACACAGGTTTAAAAAGATATCACGGAATCCTGAAAGCTCGATTTGAAGAGAATTCTTTACACTTAGACATTTCTTATAAGCACTTTATAAAAGTATTATAAATGTGTGGATAACTTTTATTTGAAAATTTTTTAGTTATTGAATAAATTTTTGTAACATACAGTGAAGCAGCTTCCCAAGATGAACACCTCTGTAAGTATAGGTATGAAACTTTGGTATCAAATCTCATCCTTCTATGATGACCACCTTCATAGAATGGTAAATCATTTTAAACCGTAAATTGTCACTTTGAACGTAGCTTTCCCATTTAAGCATATTTACTTTCTTTAGTACACATTTAATTTTTCTATTCCTGTATATGAAAAAAGTTGAATTATTTCTTGTTCTTCATAACACATAGTGAATCATTTCATAGCAATGTTCCCTGGAAGTGACCAATAGTCGGTTTAGAATGAAAGATTACTACTGTACCCTAAGATCATACTACTATACCCTAAGTGCCTTTACTTGGCCTTGCACCTTTTAATAATTTTATAAATGATATACCACACACTCCTAACATTACATGAGCCATATATGCTGACAACCTTACAATACTAAACCAAAATGAATGTCTCAGTTTAATGGCACCTACACTACAAAATCATACTCATTCATAAAATCCTGGCTTCAAAAACGTAAAATCAACATCTACATCAGAAATTACAAACTATTCTGTTGACCTACAAGAGAAATATCAATGTCAGCATTCAAATGTATCAAACTGTTATTCCATGGACGAAGACTGTCAGATATCTGAGTATAATGCTCGGAAATCATTTTATGAATAAGTTCTATATTACACAGATGAGCACATAAAAAGAAAAGTTTCTTTTAGATATGAAGCATCCTTACTGTAAATTCTTTGTGTGATTTCTCAGTACAAATCTAGCATATGGAGGCATTTTCTTACAATGAATACACTAATAAATTGCAAATATATTGCATGCAAATTGACAGTAAGACAAGCAATTTGTAACTCATATTTGTCAGATGTAAATATTATAATAATGCATTTGGAACCATCAATATCTATACATCATTTATCACAATCTTAAGAAAATATTAAGTTCATTCATAGATATTCTAGCATATAAATTTTTCATAATATAACGAGGAAAAAATTGCAAATACTATCCAAATATTTTTAACATTACCTAAAGACTTTTTACCACAAGCAATGTGTAGGGCTGTTCGTCCATTTTCATCTGTACCAGTAACATCAGTTCCCACTTCCAGAAGCAATTTGGTTAACTCATAGCATGAAAGCTCAGCACACAGACGAAGAACAGTATTGTCTAAATTAGCTGAGTGCTTTACATACCGTTGTAAAACACATAAGAAGTCTTCTAAAAATATAAACGGCTTCAAATGATGATTTAATTTGTGATTTATTAAAAATATACAGAAGTTGTTGTTAACAATATATAATGCGTAATTATTTATATCTCTGCATAGCTCTTCTATATAATAGATTTAGTTATAAAGGCATAATTTATGATCTTTATTAAAAAATCAAAAGTGAATAAAAAGCAATTATTACAAAAATAAGAAATTTCTTGATACAAATAAAATATTAAAACAATTTTTTTTCAGAATACACCCTAATATATAAACACTGGAATATATTTTATATTTGCCATATGACATTTTTATATATATTTAACTATCCATTCCAGCTTGAAAACATGAAATGGGGGGGTATCCACAAAAGGAAAATAGAAGCTGATATGCAGAACCTGTAATTTTTTACTTAATACTTTTGCTGTGTTAGACAAAATAAGGTAATAGGACTTTTTATAAAAAATTCCCCATGCCAGTTGTACATTATAATCAAATAATGTATTACTACATAACGTAAAAAAAGTGTATTAGAATAAAATCTAGACAGACTACTACTAAATAAAAATAAATTCCACGTTAGTATTACCCTTTTTTTATTTTAACAAAAAAGTATTGAAACATTTCTTCATAAGAATAATCATCTTCGATAAAATCTAAAAGTGGCAAGAACTGTGAAACAATTTAAAACACAAAAAATATTTTATGTCAGAATAATAATAATAAAATATATAGTATATCTTTTAAAGGTTTAAAAGTTTTTAATTGAATCAAAAGCTGAAACCCAGCCTTAATGGAAAACAAATTTGAGACTACAGTTTTCAAAACTCAACTTTATATTTATTAAGAAATATGAAAGAAAATTAGTTGGAAAGTACATACTTAAAATTCTTCACATAAGCGTTAATTTTCTCAATACATTTTGTCAAAAATTATTTGGATAACTTTCCAATAGTTGATGTTATTCTAGAATTCTTTTCCATGAAAACAATTATTTCGATTAACACCAATCATGGAACACTGAACTCACTCCTGAAAATACAACATATGGCATCTAATGCTAGCAAGAGATGATACTGTTGATCCAGGAACATAAAACTTGAAAATAATAATAATAATATCCCTTCTTTTCGCCAAAGCTTCTATTGGAGACTCCATATGAAAGCAGTTTGCACACAAAGTTCCTGTTCAGTTCTGCTCTCCCAGTGTAGATGTTTTCATGGAGACTTCCTTTTATTTGTATCCATATCATTTCACAGTCTGAAGGTTTTACACATAGAGATGATAGCAACGATTAGAACATTGACTGTTTGTCAAACATGGTTAAGTGACAATGAGTCAGCCAAACATGAGTAGGCTATTGTAGAGGAGCATCAAGAGAAAGTTTCAGTTATGTCACTAGACACTGTATGCTAATTGGAGGTTAAAAGGAGAAGAAATGATTGGTTAAACTTAGAGATAAATAGAATCTGCAGGAGGACAAACACCCAGAAATACAACTTGGCCAATACAAAATAATAAAGATTTTAAATAAATAAGATTTATTCTTTCATTTTTAAATTTGAAAGAAAACCAAATACTTGGGGGAGGAGAATTATTATATCATCAAAATAAACTAGTTGGATTATGGGACAGAAAAATTAATGCGTCATATAATTGCAAAAGGATTTCTCAGTACATCATATATTATTCATTTTGGGCTAGCCCATTCTCTTCGAGGGCGAAACAGAGAAGATTGGTTTTATATCCTACATAATTAAAACTACAATTATGAAGCACTGCATGTTTACTTTTAAAAATATTATTAACTTGAATTAGATTAGAACCTTAAGTTTTTTTAATCTCACTCGGTGTATACATTAATTCCAATAAATCTGAAAATGTATTAGCATTAACATTAATATTATGAAAATTTACATTAATTGCACTCGAGTTACCCGGCTTTGCAGTAGTGGCAACATTTTCATGAAGCAATGTTAAAGGATTTAACGAACCGTGCAAAATTAATTCCAAGGCAATTTTAACAGACTTGGCACTTTTTTTACTGTCAGAATCTCAACACATCACTGATATGAGATGGAAAGAGGGCCCCATCAGTTGTTCCGCGTAATATTCGATGTGATCTTTATGCAGGCAATTCAAAATTTTATGGAGCCTCACATACTTCACACACTGCATGGGAACAAAACAGTTCTACTAGTGGTACCCCTTTTGGCACTTATAAACACTGCTAACCTGGGCTAATTATAACCTGGGCATTGGAGATGTATTTTTACATTTTGACAATGAACTGCATAAGGTCAATCAACTCATAAATCTGATCAAAATTCTTGTCTGTTCACAGCTGCACATGGAAATTAAGTACTTTTAAGGACCATTAATGAAAAAAATTAAGGACCTATGAACAAATAGGAACTGAATAAATTCAATTAAAAATATTATCTATGCCTGAACTTCCTTTTTGCAATACCATCCTAAAAAGCAAATAGATCCGTAAGTAGGATGAATAATTATTAAACATGAATTAATGAACAAAATTATTAATAAGTTTGAGAATAAAATCAACTTTATAAAATGTATCAAGCAGCATTAAATATTTTACATTTATAATAATTGGACATATTTGAAAGAAAATAAGTGACATTTTATTTATGTTTTGCTAACAGTTAGTTTTAAGACTTTTTTTTTTTTTTAATGCTTCATTTTTGTCACATGCTTGCTCAGTCTAGAGGTTTAGTAAATAGTAAGTAGATTTAATGTCAAGCGGCATAGATTAAAATTAGAAGTAGATCATACTCAGTATGATTCATAAAAGATCATCCTATCACTGCTGCTGCTTGCCTAGAGAGAGACCTGCTGATTAGAACTAACCTAAAAGGCCTGATGTAGGCACGGTTGGCAGGATTTGAAAGTTAGCTGGGTTCTGTCTGTTACAGTTAGTGTAGCTTCGTGTAGGTCCAATAAACCACTAAAGCACCACATTGGTAAGCTGTTTTGCATTGTTTTAAGTCTCACTAGATGCAAAGACTAAGTTTTACGTGATTTTTTACATTTTTGTGTTTTATCTTGTGGCCACGGTAAGGATTAATGAAAGGCAATAACTCGCTTTAATATGCAGAGGTAATTTTTAAGGGTAAGCAGTTAGTTATAAATAATTAAATTAGGTAGTTAAATAACCTTAGTCATTATGGATTTACATAGCCAATATGAAATTTTATTTATTTTTTAATAATATTTGTTAAAAAAGCCCTATTAAAATCACAATCTAATAAAATTTCAAAGTACATGTAATTTATGACATTGATTCTTAAACGACATTAGGATAATTACACATTAAAAGCTACAAAGCATTCATGTTTTGTAACAACAAAACTCAACAAAATATTTATGCATCTTTTTAACTTGAAGCCTTCCCAGACATTTTGACTAATTTAAATTAATTTCCTTCTCTTCAAGCATATTTTCTAACAATCAGAAAATTGTCTCAATACACAAACCAGTGTTCTCACTAATTTCTGCGTGCTTTATCTCCTAACTTGTCAACCTTTCGAAAATATAGTTATGAGGGTTTACTGATCTGGTAAAAGTTAAATAGTCTAAAACCTCCCGACAGACATGAAGCAAATTATCGCTATGTCTGAAAGTAACTACAGTGTCAGAAAACGATTTAAATAAGCCTTTCATTTAAAAAGAACTTAGAACATAAAGGCATGTTCTGATGCTAACAAAATCAGTTACAGCTCGTGGTAATGTAATTAAACAAGAACAGTCAAATTCAAACTAAAAATGTGGACTAGTGTTCAAAGACTATACAATTTAGTTTTAATTTAAGCTGGCTAAGTAACTCTATTATATATGGAAATAGAAATAGGAAACTATACTAAAGGCTGAAATCATAAACAACTGGGTAAATTATATAATAATAATTGTACATATCTTTGAAGAATAATTTTCTTTATGTATTATTCAGTCTCTTTCTTCAACACATTTCCATTTCATTTTAGAATTTTTGGATTTAATTAAGGATTTCTGTTATTGTAAAAAACTAAATGCATTTACAATATATAGAAAAAGCTGCTAATTTTATTTCTTTAGCAATATCAAAATTCAGAAGAAATATGATATATATATGGTAAGGGCTGGTTATAGAGCTGATGTAGCAGAAATTTTAGAATTTAATGACAAACTAAGCAACAAAATCTAGAAATGTCATAACTTTTAGAATTTAGAGCAGGCACTGGAAGCAGAATTTAGAAAGGCACTAGGCAGCAGAATTTAAGATTCACAGAGATTTTATCAGGTGGAAATATGCCTAGCGCCGGTTCTGTATAATGCATTAAGGCATATTATATGAATCTTTTAAAATATCAGTTTTCAATTTCTTTATTAATAAAAAAATACATTTCTGTAACGCCTGTCCATGTGATAAGATTAGAAGCATTTCTGATATTTTCCATGCTTGTGTCCAATGAAAAGTAGAGAAAATAAAAGGAAGATAAACAGGTTAAGAAAAAGATTCTAGTATCAGAAGTAAAACATTCAAATATTATGTTTCCATTGTTCTTCAAGGCGTCCTCGAAAAAGTAAGAAATTCATCAAAAACTTTCTGTAAAATACATCCATTATGTATTAATACCATGGAGACATTTTCAATTTTGTCACATATTACTGGAATCTTCTAGAATCGTGGGTTTATAAATCTTGCCTTCAAATCCTTCTAAACTTTCCAAGCTGCAGTGTCTAAAATCCTAAAGAAAAATTATCCCTACCAATTCTGTAATAGCCAAAAGCCAGAAATATTTTGAAAAAAAGGAAAAGTGTAAAATTAATTTTATAGAGAAAATTGATGCATATTCTGAGATTTCTGAATATTCTCAGACAATTACATGGGATAAACTCTTTCTATGAAAAAATTTAAAAGAAAACATTTTTAATTAATTACATAGCTAATTTTGCGTTTAGTAAGAACTGTTTCGTAAATTGTGTTTTATAGCATTATATCTTGTTTATTTCTCAGATTCAAAATATTGTATTATAAGTTGTTAAAATGGAACTTTATAATATGATAGAGAAAAATAAAAATATTTTATTATAATGTTACTTTTTAAATATAATTTCAATATATTACCATTATTTTAATGGAATTTATTACTGTTACAATGTACTAAAAAAATCGTCGAAAAATTCCCAGATCTCGGAATTAAAAATTTTCTATAAAAACTGATGTTAAAATAGCCAAAATGTTGATATGTTGCCAAATTTAGAACCGTTAAATAAAAAAATTCACATCACCAAAAGCGAAAAGTTGTTCAAGAGAGCTTCATTAGAAAAAAAATGAAGTTTGAAATGCTTATGTTCCACTTCTTGCTTAGAAACTCGAATATCCCACTATTTATATTAGAAATAAGAACAAATTATAACACATGAACGCACTCACCTGTTCAAAAATTAATCATATATGTCAGTGAATCACCAAAAATATTCCTCCAAAATGTTAATTCACATTCAAACTGGCAGTCATACAAACAGACAAAAATTTCAGATGATTAAAATTAAGGACCTTCTGCCGATTTCAGCTGAAATTAAGGACTTTTAAGGATCAAAAATCAATTCCCAAAACCCTAAGGACTCTTAAAGACCGTACGAACACTGTTATACCTGCAAGTTGTGTGATTTTAAGTATTCAATAAACAAACTCAACTAAGTTAATATTTCTTGCTTGTTTGAAATCTGAAGTTAAGAGGGCAATATTCAATTTTATTGCTTTCTTAAGATACACTCACAACTCTACGGGCTTGGCCCATTTGCAGGAGGAGTTTCAAAAACTCTCTCCCGAGTTTTGCCGGAAATTTAGAATCAGGTAACTGGCAAGGAATTTTAAAAACTCAGAATAAGTGATATTCCCTGAGATTTAAGGTAAGATTTAAGGAATAAGTGATATTCCCTGAGATTTATCTAAGTGCTCCATAATGAGAGTGTGGAATTACTAGTAAGACTATTGCTAAGCAACTGCTCCTGCATGTTAGTCTGAGCAGAATAGGTACTATTATCCATATTAATATCAGCGCCAACATTATGAACAGCATCAACACCATCACAAACATTAATACTGCCACAACCAGAATTATTAGGAGCACTGCTTATGTTACTGGCTCATATACACGCTACACATGGAGAAAACCACAAAAATATCCATGCAACCAGGTCCCTCAGAGGGATTCGAAACGTGAGCTGAACTCGAGCGAGTTTACCACTCAGCCACTGGTAGGCTGATTTATTAGAAGAAATAGTCATCAAAAGATTGTACCCACCCTTAAAAGCGTTAGTCTTCAATTCATCAATCTGGGGCACTATATAATCTGAAGAAGTATCTGCTTGGAGCAGAGCTTTGAAGTTTACTATTGCCATATTCTTCCGATAAAACACTAAATTTGTCATTGAGTACTCCTGCATGTTAGTGATTTCTTACTTACTTCCAGAAAAAGTAGAATTAATCACTTAGAGTGAATTCACAATATATTCATCAAAGTCTGTAGAAAAATCACTAAGTCACTGTCACATAGTTCACTAGCACTACCAGCATTAAGCAGGGAGGAAGAATTGCCCACTAGCATTGAATCTACGTCCACTGCATTATCACTAGGTGACATCATGAACACAGTGCAAAACTAGAAATAACCTTCATGCATGGTGGCTAAGAATTCTAGTTTCTTCCGACATGGTTTCTCACACAAACTACCACTTAAATGATAAAATCTGAAATCTTCTAGTGAACACCAATAAAACATCTTTTCACAAAATTTTGGGTTAAAAACATGTGGCCTTTTTTTTAGGAGGGGGGAATAGGGTAAAGATTTGAAATAGTGAAAAAAGTATGAAGATTTGAGGACATGAATGCTCCATTCCTTTTACTAAGTTACAGTAACAAATATAAGTAAAATTTTAATGGCATTTTCATAACTATCACATATTCTAAAATTATATATATATAAATCAGTTAAATTACCTCTTTCCAAACCAGACACTATGAAAGCAAATACTTTAGAAGTCTCATTTGTCTTCCCAGAGATGATACGTCCCGCATTACGACGCCTTCTTGAAACGTGCTCAGTATTTTCATCATCAAGAAACAAAATAAGATGCTCCATTAAGAAAGCGATTTCAGCTAAATCCTGCAAAGTAATGGTGTTTAAAAATTCTTAAAACTAATATTAAATGAAAAATAATCTTTCTGGTGGAGAAATCAATAGAATTCTTTAAATTTTGAATCAAAGACTAGACAGAAAAATATCAGAGCAGACACACATCACTAAACTTAAAGCTGGGTAAATTATACCTTATCCTCCATTATTCTTAAAACTGTCCATGTTATGATCAGTAAGTTTCCAAAATAAATTTTAAAATTTCCTTGCATCATTTTAGAAGTCAGAAATAAATGAATTTTTTCCTTAGCTATATTAACATGAACTTTATTAGCCCTGGATCAGGGTGAGGGACAAGCCAGGGTCCCTGCCTAGGGCGGCAACTTCTGCAGACAGCGAATTCAAGTGTGGCACTGCATCATATTTGGAATGCTGTCTAATCATGCTACAACAGCACTGTAATTTTGTTACAACATTAGTAGTTTTAAAACTAGATTTAAAAAAAAAAAACCTTTTAAGAAGATTCACAATTAAATGCCAAAAATCCTTTAAAGGGTACAAAAATTTTTTTAAAAAGTTAACTATAGTTGATCGCGACTGTAACGATAAGATCTGGGAGAGTGCAATAGAGGGATTCCAGGTGTGACTGACAAGACTCAGTGGAGATATACCTGCAAAGGGATATTCAAATAAAAATATGTGTTCTTGTGTTCAGGCGTTTGGGGCGCACATTGATTATTAAGCCTTTAAGTAGAGAATTTTATAACTACGCTCCAGCGCATGACCAGCACTATAGATAAAATTATTTCTGCAATGCCTCATTATGTGCTGGTACATGGGATTTAAAAATGAATCAAAGTAAGTAACAATATGCATTATTTTTGTATGAAAATATATCACAAACATATAAATATATTACAAATGAATTTATTATAAGATAGTTACAATGATATTGCAAACTATATATTTCAGAATCTTATTTGCGTATGATCTTAGCATGAAATGAAACTTTCTTTTGATTCCAAACCACATACATTTACAACTAGTTTCTAACCTTCACTCCATGTATATATATTGTATATACGTATTCAAAATGTAATACTAATTGAACTTGAAAATAAACAATGAGATGCAGCTTTTCTCGCACCAGTGCATGACTGGCACCCTAGACATCACACAACACTACAGGCCAAAGCGTGACTGCATGACTGGTAGCGAATATGTTAATCAGCAAAATAAGAGGAAGCAGGTGCATTCAACTCCTTAAATAGCAACTCATTATATTTACTTCAGCAACTGGTGTCAAGATTGATCTGAACACTAGTACCTGTTCAGAATACCAGTTTTCCTGTTCCAACTGAGGATGTAATTGTCTAGAACCCTGGCTAAGAAGCATAAGCCAGAGACTGTTCTGAACTGGTATTTGGCATGATGGACAGGATGACTCCTCTCTCGAACAATATAAGTAGTTGTCCCCTAGCATTAAAGACTGGTTGATTGCATTAAAAAAAATTTATGGTAATCGGCTTCACTGACAGATACTTCTTAGTGTCGCTAGATTTAAATCCCCCCTTTTTTTTAATAAAACCTGAAGTCGTCTATATAAGTAGCATTCATCTACTTGCTTGCAATGATGTTTCTATACAATTGACGCTCGTTAATTCCAACTCAAAGGTTCTCAGAAAAGTGTTTGAATTATCCAATGTTAAGAGAAAATATAACTTTAAAATTACATCAACGAAGGAGAAAAATCTCCTAGTATGTATTATAACACAAGCAAATATATTATACTATGATATCTAAAATTAAACATATTAAAAAGCAATAGATTTACCTTAATTATAAAGTGAAGTAGAAGATATGCAGTAGAAAATAAACTTAAAATTAAAAATATAGACTTTAAGAAAAACTGTAAAATGGATGTTAGGTTTTATTTCTTATGCCTACATTTTTCAGCCAGCTTCTCAATTTCAAGTAACCATTTTAATTCATTTTCAGAGAAAGGTCTGAATAAATACTTTCAGAGTTTTTATACAGTCCATTATGGCTTAATCATTCGAACGTTTAACAGTCTCTGCATTCTTTTCTGAATCCGATAAGATCGTCCTTATTATGTCATCATTGCTCAGCTTTCCAGACTTCCCAGTCTTACTAATTATGCTTCTTTTAACAGCATGCAGATCATTTATAGCTGTCATAGTGTTCACCACAATATAAATAAATGATTTGTTGTAAAAGTTTCCTACCATGATTTTTTTTTTTTTTTTTTTTTTAAAAATTTTTTTTTTTTTTTTTTTTTTTTTAAAGCAAATATTCATTTTGTACGAAACTCAGCTCCAGAAGGTTATTGTGGCAGATTGCATTATCCACAAATAAGAGAATTTTATGCTTTTCTCTTCAAAACTGCTTATCTATTCCTTTTAACCAGTTACTGAAAATATCTTCATGCTTTTGTACTGAACATATAATCAGTTGGCAGTGTTCGAATTCCTTTAAAACACAGTGGATGCTTGGACTTTCCAATCACTAATTTAAATTTTTCACTCCCATCCATATTAGCACAAACAAAAGCTGTGATCCTCTGCTTTTACCTTCTATGGAAGCATCCCCTTTAAAAATATGTCTTGTTAGGTAAGAGCTTATAAAAAAAATGAAGTTTTATCGCCACAAAAAGTATCTTTCAGAAGGCGAGTAGAGAAAAACCCTGGCAGTTTCCTACCAAAATTAGTGCCTATGTCTTCGTTTACGTCAGCACTTTGCCCATATACAATTTGATAAGAAATATCGTGCCTTGATTTAAATCAAGAAAACCATCCATCACTGCATTTCAAATCTTCAATATCCATTCGACTTGCCAATTCATCAGCCTTTGTCTGCAACAGGTGTCCGTTTATCAGAAACTTTCAAGATCCAGCCTCCTGGAGCCATAGCAGTAAAGCTTTTTCCAGACCTCCTGGAGACACATTTCTCATGTGTTTTGTGTTTCCTTCCTCTAGCAAATTTAGATTTTTCCCCATGAATCTCAAACTGATTTTGTTTTTTCAAAGAAACTGACAAGGCTATTTTTTTTAATTCCATAGTCAGCTGCTAATTTTGTTTTACATTCGCTACTCTCCAATTTTTTTACAATTTCTACCTTTGCCTTCAAAGTTAAGAGTTTTGCACTTTACAGGTGTGGACATATTTTTACACGTTCAGACTTGAATTTTTACATGTTCAGGCCGCACACTGAGGAAGAAAAAATATAACACATTAATTTGTCTGCACTGCAGGCATAACTGATGCAGCTCTCAATAATCTGTAGCAAAGACTGAGTTTTCTGAAATTCTAAAAAAAATTATAACAAATAAGCAAATGTTTGCTCCCCTACCCCAGTCCATTCCTAAAGGGTTCTGAATGAATCCAAGAAAACAGGTTAGCCTTGCAGGCATGTGCTGTTTATACAGAAAAGAGATACAGATGATTTTGACACACAAAATAACAAATACAGCGTGTATTATCTCCATTAAACGATGACGAAAAAAAATTTTTTTTGTCAAATTTTTAGTTTGAATTAACAGAAGTGATAAAAATTTAGTGTGAATTAATGAGATATAGCATTAATCCCAATACACGTTTTTAGGGGGCCTCTGGATTACTTTGAATGAACCGAATTCAAATTAAAGTATGTTTACTGTATAACTAAGTTAACAGGTGAAGATTCAAAATTAATATTTTTCCCTCATTTGAGGATCCTTATCTATTTGCCAAGATTAAATTTAATATGTTTCAGTGCTTTTTGAGATGTTTAGTGGCCTATTTACTGAGATTTAAAACTAATATTTTTTGTTGTTTAATCTGAATTTTAAAATGCTGAAATGTTATCATCCTTTAAGAAAATATTACTGGGAACTTATCAGTTAAACCAATTATTTAAGTATTTTAAGTACCCAATTATTCAGTATAGTTTGGTTATTAATTTGTGCTGGGCCCAGTTACTCCATCTGTTTGAACTGAATGGAACTTTGTTGGGTGTGCCTATTTATGAAAACAAAATGTACAATTGTTTCTTCTACGAACCACTTAGTATCATTGTGATGATTTATTGGCATATGTGATCATTTGAAGGTTCTGGGAAGGCAATTAAACACAGTTCTTTTTTTTTTTTTTCATTAATTTAGTTGCTGGCACCTGCTGTCAGTTTTATGCAGAAAGTTCTAATAAAAAAATATTAAAAAAAGATTATTTAATTAATACCAATTTTTCTTAACCCCTTAACTGCTGTGAGCATATATATATATGCCTTGCTCATTCAATAAGTTAACTGACCCGACAGTATATATGCCTCTTCGAAATACTATCATTTGCTTTGCACTGCTACCAGTAAAATTATTCAGAAAGCTTTGGAATGCAACACCACAATGGCCTTGACAGAGTATGCGAAGGAGGATACTATTATGGACAAGGGGGGAAGAGTTGAAGCAGGATATGTTTCTGAAACCCTCAAAGTAATGATTGTGCAGTTATTACTCATGTTTCTGTTTGAGTAAAACACATATTTTTTATTCTGTGTCTTCTTCCGTTTTCCTTCACTGTTTATAGTAGGTGCCAAGAACAAAGAAAGATATAACAGATGTTTCAAATCCACTTATCTTTCTTGAATTATTTTTTGTTGAACTGCTCATGCTTAATATTGTTACTGAAACTAAAGCAGTATATGAACCAACATCCTGCAAAAGAAATTTCAAGAACGAAATCATGGCATCCAACCAATTCAGAAAAAATGCATGTTTTTTAGGTATACTGATTTTATAAGATATAATACTGAAACCTGATACTACACTTTACTGGTCTAAAAATAAATTGATCATAACTCCATTTTTGGGCATCTTTTTTATTATACAAACAACACTTTTTTTATACTTTTACTCTGAATATTAAATTGTGTATTTTCATTTTTTTTCTTTTATTCTTTGTTTTCTGAAGGTACACAGTTTTTAGACAGCAAAACTTGCACTTACTTTCCCCCTAATAAATCGCATAACTACGCACGCCTGTGTAAAAAAAAATGCTGGCACTGGAGAGTGAATCTTGCACATTTTGCGCATTAGTTAAGGGGTTAAATATAGCACTTGTCTTTCACACATTCTCTGCAAAAAATGGATTACATCAATTGGCTATTTCACGGGCTATCATTATTTCTTGTTTATATAAAGATAAATTTAGATGTCAGTGTATATAAACTAATAAATCAGAAAATATTTTTAAACTTATATGCTATTTAAATTGGATTTAAATTAAACAAAAGAAAATAATATTTTAAAAACTCAATATTTACTTTTAATATTTTATTATTTTTTAAATATTTTTCAGCGTTTAAATGAAAACCAGTTAATTAATAAGGCAAAATAGTAAAAAAATAAAGAAATTTCCCATTGCTATTTATATGCATGTCAATCCAGTTTAATATCTTATATAAAAATGGAAATAGGTAGTGGGATCATGGTTCTTACAATCCTTAAACAATTTTCTCATATATTTCATTTCCCATATTAGATGGCATAAATTTTGCAGCACTACGTGCAGATTTTTCTACTAGTTTTTTCTCTCAACAAAATAGAAAATTTGTCAACCTTCTCAGTAATATCGTTATAGTTATATATATATAGAGAGAGAGTTTGAATTCTTAGTAAAAAGTAATCATCAAACCTCATTAATGATTATGATAAACTCTACCATTTTATGCAATCATATTTTAAACCTCGCACTTTAAGTAAGAAAATACAGTTACATCTTAAAACACTTGAAAAATAAATCTGTCTTTACTACTGAGTATAAGAAGAATCCCAAATGTAATGTAATGATATGGGATAATTAATATCATGATACCACTTTAGATCACATTTAGGAAGAATTTAAAATAATAAGTTCCATTGTTGAGAGTGAGCGAGTTAAAAACTTGTTATCCTTGAAAGAGAAATCTTCAGTAGAATGGTAAAAACGTCTTGTTAAGAACAAGAATTTTTTTTTTTTTTATTTATGTTAAAAATAAATTTATGTTGTTTACATCTATTTAATGTTAATCATCCTTTTAATACATTTTATTAACAGCTGCACAAAAAAGAAACATTAATAATAAAAGCACATTCCATGGCTTCAAATTTTCATTTTGATATAATAACAATTCTATAAATAAAAAAAATATTATACCTCGGCAATGTCAAGAGCTTTGCGTAAAACAATATCCGAGACTTTAAAGGAACTCAATTTCATGAGTACAGTGTTATCAAACATTTCATTTATATCTTTTGTAACTTTCAGTCTTGCTTTCAGCTCAGATTTATAGACTCCCACTGTAAAATGAAATAAAAAATCATATCATTTATTCAAAAAATGCAATTATATTTTCAACTAATGTTTGAAACTATTCTTATTGCCATATTTTACTATTGCAATTTAAGTTTTTCTATATAACTTGTATTTTCTCTCTTTTTATTGCATACCTTCGTGGTATAACTGAAAAATATGTCCTACTAACAAATCAGAAGGTCTGAAGTTCTGAGTCCCAGAGAAAAAAGCACTGCATACTTTTCACATCTCCTGCTCTGAAATGAAATGCCAAGGAGGTGATAGATGATAATTTGTCACTGCCAGATTTTGGTGACTGGGTCCCTCCTCCCCAATCATCTTTTAAGTCTTAGAGAATGTAAGATATTTTTTCTCCTCTTTCTCACATGCCTTCATGGTGGAACTGGAAAGCAAAATCAGCTAGCAAATCAGAAACTGAGTTTGAATTGTAACAAAGGCTCATTTTTCATATTTCCTGGTTTGAAACAAAATGCCTAATGGTCTGCACACTCACATGCCATTGCTAAAAAGAAAGTTAAAGGCTATACTTGTAAAGACCATTAGATATTTTGAACCTTATTTTACCTGAAACATAGGTCTTCTGATAGTTAGCTGACATACTTAACTTTCACAGCATGAAATCATGCATGAGGTGATGCAATGATTCCTTAAAGCCTTCCATACCGAGATGGACAGAGGCACAAAGCCAAGTCTAGCAAAATCAGATGTTTATGAATTATTTCTCCACTATATATCAGTTTGGTTGGCACTGCAGAGACAATCAGATATTTTATGACAGGAACATAGGTTATCCAACGAAATATTGAATGTCTCATTATTTTTATGCTCTATTAAATATAACTCTTTAAGTGTTTGAATACCTATGCAAGTTCATTTTCGGAACTTTCTGAATAAGCTTTAAACCCAAACAGTTAACCCAACAGCTTTAAATCAACAGTTTATGTGAAAAAAAAAACCATTTTGCTATCATTCGGTAACTGATATTTGCAACTCAAACTGAAAAACACAAGAGTCTAAAAACAAGTGTGGGCTATTGTTCCTAATTTGATATCAACAGGCTTAGATTTGATATGTAACAGAAATCAAAGCTATGATAGTGCTGCAACCATGACCTTAAAAAGGCATTTAGAAGCTAAAATGAGAGAAAAACATTCTTCGACACTCTATATGCATTGCACATTTCAATTCCTCAATCTGGCAATTCCCAATGCATGTCACATCAATGATATCCATGCATGTGTGCGATAGACTACTACTCTTTTATGACCATCCAAAAACGAAATTCCATTTCGCATAGAAAGTACATCAAATGTGTTCCCATATTTTAGAAGTGAACCTCCATTCAATTCCACAAAACAAATTCTCTCTCTAATCTACATACACAGGAAAATTCAAATTTGAAAAATATATGTTTCTGATTTATGGCATTGTAATATTTATAATTTAAAGGCTAAATATCAACTTTGACAAAAAAAAAAAAAAATTCCTCAATCTGGCAATTCCCAATGCATGTCACATCAATGATATCCATGCATGTGTGCGATAGACTACTACTCTTTTATGACCATCCAAAAACGAAATTCCATTTCGCATAGAAAGTACATCAAATGTGTTCCCATATTTTAGAAGTGAACCTCCATTCAATTCCACAAAACAAATTCTCTCTCTAATCTACATACACAGGAAAATTCAAATTTGAAAAATATATGTTTCTGATTTATGGCATTGTAATATTTATAATTTAAAGGCTAAATATCAACTTTGAAAAAAAAAAAAAAAAAAGAGCATCACAAGAACACAGTGGTAAAAGTTTACAATTGGGTGCCTCTTGTTTTTTGGCGATTCTGTTTTGACGCCAAAATGACCCAATTTCAAGATGGCCGCTACACAAAACCAAAACAAGAAGTCAAAGAATTTCACAAACTCCGTGTCCATGTACACATCGACCTATTTTCATTAAAAAAAAAATCAGAGAATTGCACAAACTAGTCATTGCACATTGCCTTGACTTTGCCCATGTGCACATCGATTGGTAAAAGTTTAAAATTGGGTGCCCCTTGTTTTTTGGCGATTCTGTTTTGATGCCAAGATCGGCGCCAATAAGACACATTTTCAAGATGGCCGGTACACAAAACCAAAACAAGAAGTCAAAGAATTTCACGAACTCCGTGTCCATGTACACATCGACCTATTTTCACTTGAAAAAAACATCAGAGAATTGCACAAACTAGTCATTGCACATTTTGACTTTGTCCATGTGCACATCGATTTATTTTCAATTAAATAAATCAAGAAGCTAAAACCATGTTAAAACTCTGATGGTAAACAGAAATGGGGTTTCATCGCCAAAACTGAACAAAATTTTTCGCCAAAAAATAAGAGGCACCCAATTCTACACTAGAGCCCATCGATTTATTTTCAATTCAATAAATCAAGAAGCTAAAATCATGTTAAAACTCTCATGGTAACCAGAAATAGGGTTTAATCGCCAAAAATTTTTCGCCAATCGAAAGGGCACCCATTTCTACACTAGAGCCCTGTTGGTAATTAACTGCTGTAGAAACCTGTAATAAATAAATTTTTACTATTACTTACAAACTTTTCAAAATCTTAATAACAATACTAGTTGCAACGTACAAGGCAGAAAGAGTACTTTTTATATTAAATATGCAAAAAAATTTAGAAAAAAGTACATGTGAAATGCATTTAAATGTTATCTGTATGTATATAAATTAACAA
>KK114172.1:7713-19433 GCA_000611955.2 Stegodyphus mimosarum | reverse complement strand
AAAAAAAAAAAAAAAAAAAAAAAGAGAGGCTGCAGAATTAACATTTGCTGATTGATATTTCATCTTTCATCATTTATAATACAATAAAGCACAGCAGAAAGAATGTTATGTATTCTATCTACTTCAAAAACCTAATATGACTGCTAGATGAAATTCAATTTTTAAATGGCAAAATTAAAGTAAGATAAATTGCGCAACGGTAATGCTGATGTTCCGATGGTGACTGCATACCAAGAAAATTAATTTCTCGGTAGGCTACTGGTACACATCCACTATTAAATTAAACTGGGGGAACTTATCTAATCTTTATCTAAAAGAGGCTATTTATTTTATAAAATGATTTATTATTATTCTTTCCCATTTATAGAATCATAATATTCCATCATCAGCTAATAATTTTAAAAACGTACTCTAAACTACAGCGCTTTCGCGTTAAAAAGACAGTTTCAAAAGTACTGAATTTAACTTACTTAAAAATTCCAGATTTCTATGCACAATTGCATATTCTGATTTAGAACACAGTGCAATAACCTTTTCGAAATTGTCAATTATTTTTGCCAAACATAAATCTTTCAGAGTACGATTTGCCATTTTTTTAAATATTCGAAGTCCAATAGTCTTCTACTGCGGCCAAGAAATATTACCTTTAACAAGCTAATTCTGACAACTCACAAATGGATCTATGATTTTGTTTTAAAATACTCTCACAAAGTGGTTGTCTCGTTACAAGCATCTCACTCTCACCAAGATCAGTAAAATACTTCTTATTTCTTCTTCTTTCTCAGGATATTTTAGAAACCTTGCATTCTCACATCAATCAGCCAGCTGGATGTGCCTATTCGTCCAACGGGTAGCATTTCGTTAGCCAATCCCTAGTCTAACTTCCTTCCTTCCCCTTCTAACTCCCTTTGGCTTGGCCTCCCTCCGATGCCTACTCTTACGCATGCGCAATGCAAATTTCAAAAAAAAATAAAAGATAAAGGACACGCATTCCCACGGGGTGCCTCCACTCCACATTTCTGTTTCCTTACATTACTCATATTTTCCTGATAATAAGTCAGCCATTAGGTCAATATCTTCCAGTTTCATGTTATTTAACATTGTGCCTTTGGCCTTTGGAATAAGTCACAATTCACATTAATGAAACTTTTAAAATAATTTTAAATCATTATTTCCCACCCCCGAGGATACGGCATCTTCTCTGATTTGACTTCGCCCGTTACAGATACAGGATTTCACTTCAAGTTATTTCGTATGTTAACCTACTATGCACATTCCGTATAACTCTCACAGGCACGGGCCCTAATTTATAATTAATTGCCATTACTCACAGAGGTTACAACCCGAACTTCTTCATGCGAAGTTTGCCCTAACCAGGGATAATTAAGGTGCTGATAAGAACGCGATAGAAATCGAGCTGAGGCCAGTCTAACAAACAAGTATTCAAGTACTCCACTCCAGAGGGCACGCCAGACCAGTAATAATCCCTATCTCGTGAATAAAGAATTCTGAATGCAGTTGGTGATAAAATTCGCCCGGATTCGGTATCTCCAGAGACTTATTGCAGTGAGCAAATAGGTCAGCCATTAGGTCAATATCTTCCAGTTTCATGTTATTTACGCTGTGCCTTTGGCCTTATCGTATTTTTTACAATGAATAATTGCATGTTCAGTGCCGTCAATCAGAAGACACATATCGCAGTAAGAGAAGTCCAACCTTCGATAGCTACACCGGAGCTGATTTGTATCAAGCATCTGAAGTCTCGTTTTACCAATCGTAACTTCTGTCTCTCTGCTGAAGTCTAAGCCTTTGCTCCACTGTTTGTTAACATCAGAGTGGCTAAATCTGCGTCCTATATAAAAGGTTAACCAGCTATTGCTATTAACTTACTCATCTTTGATGGCTTCTGTGAGGAATCGACGCCTGAAAGATGATTAGCCTTTTGGGCGTTTTCCTATGTAGGGAATCGTTCCCTCTATCCCCACTAGATGGCAGCACTTCCTTGAGACTTGAAATCGAAGTGCATTCTGAAACTGAACAAAAAAATACAAAACTTTTCAGTCAGATGCTTTCACTGGAGATGTAACTGCATTCAATTCTTTATTCAATTTTAAATGCTGGATTAAATAATTTTATTGAAGTACTACCTTCACTTCCTTCTTAGCAGATATTTATAGTTATTGTCTCATGATAATAAGTAATTAGAAATCAACCAGTAATGGGATGTGAAGTTCTTTTGGTGAACATGATGACCGCACATATCCACAAGTGGTGACCCGGTGAATTTGGAACACAACCGTCCTGCTCAAGATTTTCTACTGTAGGATTATGCTGTTATCATGCTGTAAAAGGATGTTTTTCTTCATATAGTGAGAATTTAGCAGTGCCACATTATTCTTACTTCCGTTTCGTATTTCGAGCCAAACCGAAACTGACTCACGCCAGAGTCTTTAACATAGACTGTTACTGGGAATTATTTGTGATTACGTTCGCCGCTTCCTACGAAATGGGTGAGCAATTTTATTTTTTAAATTCCTATGCACTGTGAATCATATTTCTAATCGAATTTTCATGACATGTGTCTGTATGAGCTATGTGGTTGAGATCTGCATAATTATTTCTCTCACATTATTTTCATGTTATACAACTCATTAACATTTTTAGTAAGAATATTACATCAATTTTGCTTTTTTCCTTGTCACATTGTTTTATCACCAATTAAATCCTTGGTACCATATATGTAACATTTATATATGCTTATATTTTACTTTAATAGTTTATTATTGTGTAATTTTGCTATTACCGGAATTTTTTTTGTGTTATAAATCGAAAGTTCCGTTATCATGTCCCTCTCACAAGACAATACTTCCGAACAAATTTCACGCGTTGCGGTAAAACCACCGTCGTTTTGGAAGAACAATCCGGCTCTATGGTTCATCCAGCTGGAATCGCAGTTTGCTCTCGCTGATATTAAGGAGGATCTCACGAAATATAATTATGTGGTAGCGGCAATTGACTCTGAAGCGCTTAACTCTGTGTCCGATATAATACTCAATCCCCCGGATACAAATAAATATGATAACCTCAAAAAACGCGTTATTGAAATCCACTCTGAAAGCGAATCTTCTAAAATTCAAAAATTATTTCAGGGCCTTGATATTGGCGACCAACGCCCTTCCCAGTTCCTCACACGTATGCGTGCGCTGGCTGGTGAGAGATCGTGAAAGATCCCCTATTAAAGTCACTCTGGCTTAATAGACTCCCAACTAATATGCAGACAATTTTGACAGCTCTAAAGGAAGATCTCGCGGCAGATAAAATACATGAATTATCCACGTTAGCCACCATAAACAACATCAGCACCTCAAATTCCAGTAGTACTTCGTTGGAAAAACAAATAGCTGACTTGAGCAAAGAAATTAATGATCAGATACATATTAATCGCTCTTGAAGTCGTAACAGGAAACCTCGCGGACGCAGCCCTTCATGGAATAACTCACAGCATCGTAATAAGGGTTATTGTTTCTATCATAACAGATTCGGGGACAAGACATGTAAATCCCCTTGCGCGTACAAACAGCCGGAAAACTAGAATGGCGTTCGCCCGCTGGCCACGTTTGCGATCGCCTTATTCATCGCATCGTCTTGGACAACCCCAAATCCAAATTGCAATTTCTTATTGATACTGGTGCCGACATTTCAGTCCTCCCTCGATGATACGCACCTCACTCGGAAAAGTCAGACAAGTTACTTTTATACGCCGCAAATGGTAGTCAAATTTCTACCTTTGGTAACAAACGTCTTACTCTTGATTTTCGGTTAAGACGACTTTTCACTTGGGATTTTGTAGTGGCTGACGTGAAGCAACCAATCATTGGAATTGATTATCTAAAGCACTTTAATTTGCTAATTGATGCTCGGAACCATTGCCTAGTCGACAAAAAGACTCAGTTGACGTCTCGTGGTTCAACATTTCATCATACTGAAATGCCATCTAAATTATCTATCCTTCTTCATGACTCCACATTCTCTCAGATTCTTTCTCAATACCCTCAGCTCACTAATCCTTCGCGACTTAGTCAAGACACTCAACTTCCTGTAGTTTATCATTTTATCCAGACTAAAGGACCACCGGTGTTTGCGAAGCCACGACGTCTCTCCGCTGATATGCTTCAGGCGCCCGACAAGAATTCGAATTCCTCATGTCTCAAGGGGTTATCCGACCATCCAAAAGTCCATGGGCCAGCCCTCTGCATATGGTCAAAAAGCAAATGGTGAATGGCGCCCTTGGGGTGATTACCGTCGCCTCAATTCAGTAACTGTTCCCAACCACTACCCGGTCCCTCATATCCAGGATTGTACACAATTTTTTATGACAAAAATATGTTTTCCACTCTTGACCTTACCCGCGCTTATCATCAAATTCCAGTGCATCCTGAAGACATTGAAAAAACGGCAATAACTACTCCTTTTGGTCTCTTCGAATTTGTCCGTATGCCTTTTGGCTTACGTAACGCTGGGCAAACCTTCCAGCGGTACATTCACCAAGTCTTGTCAGGTTTAGACTGTTGTGTAGCCTATTTGGATGACATAATAGTCGCCTCCAAAGATGAGGAAGAACACGCTAGACATTTGCATGAAGTTTTCTCTCGTTTACTTGACCGCGGCTTAAAATTAAACCCTGCCAAATGCGTGTTTGGCCAGACTAACGTCTCATTCTTAGGTTGCTTAATAACTCCCTCTGGCGTTCAGCCCTCACCGGAAAAAGCTAAAGTTATTGCAGATTTCCCCAAGCCGGAAACTAAAGCCCAACTCCGACGTTTTCTTGCAATGTTAAACTTTTATAGGAGATTCCTTAAAAAAGCTGCAGATACTCAAGCTCCTTTACATGAGCTCCTCAAGGACTCAAAGAAAAACGACAAGCGCCCAGTCTCTTGGACTGAGACGACTTTTGCCCTGTTCGAAAAATGCAAAACTGATCTCGCGCAAGCCACAACTCTCGGTTTCCACGCACCTGGTCAGAAACTGTCCCTGATGGTCGATGCTTCTGACATCGCTATCGGGGCAGCTTTAAATGGTTTCAGCGACAATGGTGACCAACCACTCTAATTTTTTTCACGGAAGCTTTCCCCGGTAGAGCAGCGGTACAGCACGTATGACCGCGAGCTACTTGCTATATATTCTGCTGTCAAATATTTTCGGCATATTTTAGAAGGTCAAAAATTCACAATTTTTACAGACCACCGTCCATTAAGTTTTGCCTTCACCAAAATATCAGACTGTAGTTCACCCAGACAATTACGTCAACTCAACTACATAGCTCAGTACTCGACAGACATACAACATGTCCCTGGGACAAATAATGTCATAGCAGATATGTTGTCTCGCATCCAAGGAATTGATGTCGAAGATCCTGTTGATTTTACAGCCATTGCAGTCGACCAAACACTAGATGAAGAACTCCAGTCTCTGCTCAATGATCCTAAATGTTCACTGAAACTGCAACCGCTGAAACTCACCCCTGATTTACAAATATTATGTGACACTGGTGATAAGCGGATTAGACCTTATGTTACACCTAAATTTCGTAAACAGATGTTCAACTCGTTGCACAACCTCTCACACCCATGTGTCCGTGCTACTCAAAAACATATTCTCGTTTGGCCATCAATTTCCAAAGATGTTACTTTGTGGTGCCGTGCTTGTATTCCGTGCCAGCGATCCAAGATCTCTCGCCATACTAAGAGTCCACTTCAGACTTTCCCGACCAAGACAAAACGATTCGACCACGTCCACATCGACTTGGTTGGCCCTCTTCCGCCTTCCAATGGTTCAAGCTACCTGCTTACTTGCATCGACCGGTTTACACGTTGGCCAGAAGCCGTTCCTTTGGCTGACATTTCTGCAGAGACGGTTGCCCGTACATTTATCGAATGCTGGATTTCCCGTTTCGGGGTACCATCCATCATTACAACGGACCAAGGCTGGCAATTCGAATCAGCGCTTCTCCTTTCGATGACATCTCTGCTTGGGACAAAGCGCACTCTGTCGTCTCCATATCATCCTGCCAGCAACGGTATTGTCGAGCGCCTCCATCGCTCCCTTAAGCAGTCTCTCAAATGTCACAACAATCCTCGTTAGACGCAATCTTTGCCTCTAGTTCGTCTCGGACTAAGATCTGCCTTCAAATCCGATCTTCAGTGCACGGCAGCAGAACTGGTCTATGGCTCTTCTCTTACACTTCCATCCGAATTTCTTAGACCCTGTAGAAACTAGGAATGTTGAATCATCCGAATTTCTGAGCCACTTACGCGAAACCATGAACAGATTATCACCTAAACCAGCATCATCACATGACGTCTCAACACCATTCGTCCACCTGGAACTTCAGACCTGCACCCATGTCTTCCTCAAACGAGATGGCATTCGGAAGCCGCTCCACGCACCTTACGACGGCTCCTATCAAGTTCTTTCCCGATCGGCAAAGCATTTCTCCATTTCCATTCAGAATAGGACAGCTACCGTTAGTATTGATCGCCTTAAGCCAGCATTCTTCCTGGTTGATGATTAACCACCTGGACCTCATCCTTCAGCCGTCATCCCACCTGCTTCCAATATTCCTGCCATTCTTCCGCTTTCATCTCACACAGTGCCTTCTCCTGAGTCTATCCTGCTGAAACCTCGTGCAACACTACAGCACCAACAATCACCTGCTCTGGACGGAAAGTTCGGTTTAACCCTCGGTATCTCTAACCTCTCGTACCTGTGGTAGTTGGGGGGAGTACTGTGGGGAATCGTTCCCTCTATCCCCACTAGATGGCAGCACTTCCTTGAGAATTGAAATCGAAGTGCATTCTGGGACTGAACAAAAAATACAAAACTTTTTAGTCAGATGCTTGCACTGGAGATGTAACTGCATTCAATTCTTTATTCAATTTTTAATTTTTAATAAATGCTGGATTAAATAATTTTATTGAAGTACTACCTTCACTGCCTTCTTAGCGGAAATTTATAGTTATTGTCTCATGATAATAAGTAATTAGAAATCAACCAGTAATGGGATGTGAAGTTCTCTTGGTGAACATGATTACCGCACATATCCACACCTCTCTTGTCATCTTGCAGCTTTTTCATTCAGGCCTAAGCCCTTTGACCCGGGACCCAGACGATATCAAGAAAAAAGAAAAAAGCTTTCATCAAACCGCAAAGCTTTAGAATTAGAAAATTTGACTTTCTATGGACACAGCCAATATCATTAGCTACCGACATACTATCCGTGAGGATGATGCCTTTATCACTCGTATTCAATTTATCCAAGAGCTTGCAGAAAGCCTCAGCGGAAAAAATAGTTTCTACTGTCTACGCTTATTAACAAACGCAGCTTCCCCACCTATTTCTACTATTTTGACTCCGGTGCTGGACTTGGAAGCGTCTGTTGCGAAAGCTTTGTAACCTCGCTTCATATAATCATCTATTATAAGACTTCAACACTGTTGCACCTCTCTGTTTTGAATGCATTTGTTCTGGAACTCATTTATTTTTACATTTAAATTTACATCTTCAGAAAAGTCCTGCTCATTGGTGAAAATGATAATATTGTTTAAATTCAAATTAAGTTTTATAAGCTTATCTTTAATGGTGTAATGGGCTTCCGTAATCTGCCCTAATTTTATTTAGAAGATAGTTTTTCAAGCTGGAAGCTATAGGAAATGCCTTAGAGAGAGCAGTATTCTTGATAAGGAATTTTGTAGCAGCTATCCATACTATGTGTTTAGTGGATATTTATTGCACAAGACACTGTATTTAATTACATGACACTTTACTATATGAAAACACATAGTCACTCGCATACATACGTACTATTCCTACTATCGGCATACTCACTCTCGGTTATGGACTGTACCTTTTTTATGTTCCTTTGTGAAGTGACCATGAGAAGAGATCTGACTTTTCAAACTTCCCTCTTACAGAAGCATTCGCGATTTTGATTTGGTCGGTTTTCCTCGTGCCCCACTTTGGGCTAGAGATGAACTTAAGCGCATTTAGCATCTTTTCCAATTCTGGAATGATTTTATTTACTTGAGTATTCCAGCTCAGCTTGCTGTCAAACCACAATCCTAAGATTTTGTTACGGTTTTCCATTGGGATATCTATATCGTTTAGCTGCAAAGTACTCAGTACTCTTCCTTTCCTTTCTTCGAAGAAGATGGATTTGTTTTTATCTGCCGACGAACATAAATTCCGTTCATTAGCACAGCATTGCACTTGATCAAGGCGCGTTGCAATTTACTAAGTGCGGAGTGAGAGCTGTCTGCGCAATAGATAAAGATATCACCTGCTTACACAAAGCAGTTAACATCAGTTAGAATGAGATCATACATGTCATGCATAAAAGCAGTGAAACATCGGAGATAAATTCTACCCTCAGAGACTCCGCACTACATCTCATAACATTTCGACAGAACCCTCTCCGCCTCACTCTCACAGTTCTCTGATTTTAGAAATTTTTAATCCATAAAATGCTGTTCCCTTCAACTCCAAATTGCATGATTTTATAAAGCACACCATCAATTCAGACCGTGTCGAATACAGCTTTGAGGTCGAGTGCTATCAGTTGAATAATTTTACCTTGTCTCCTGTGACGCAAAATACTGCTAAAGATTTTGTTTAGCAAAACCATGCAACTTCTATTAGGGAGGAACTTATAATGCTTCTCCAAGAATTTTTTGCTTTCCTAGACCGTTGGAAGCACCTTATTTAGTACAATTTTCCCAATATTTTGGCCATAATTTGTGTCAGAGAGATTGAGTCTGAGATCTCGGAGCTGTCTCTTCCAGTTTTAAAAAATCTGATGTATACACCACGACTTTCTCGTACGGAACATTAAATTAACGCAGAGTTTGCTGCATTTCATTTAAACTTATTTCCTCGAATTTCATTTGTGGCATATTTTTCATTCAATTATTTCTGTTCTCAACTCGCAGCAAGGAAAAAATACATAAAAAATACTCAAAATATCTTCATTAAAAATTGAAAAATATAAAAAAATAAAACACTAAATACAGTTAAAACATTAAAAAAGCAATTTTTACAATACAATTTTCTATGCAAAAACAAGCAATTCGGCCTGCAGGCAACAAGGCAGATTTTTCGGTACACAAAAACAAAATTTTAATTTTGGTCCCACTCGGCCAAAAGACACTGAAGGTGTAGAAACTGAATTCACTATTCTGCTAAGTTTAAAATGTAAACAAGTATGGCTGCTACGGTAAACAAAAATTAGGCTTAACTGCACTTAATCAACTTTTAAATTGTTGATAATTCTACAACTATTACGTACAGATTAATTAAAGGCATAAAAACCTTAACTGGAAGGTAAGAGCAACATAATTCAACCAGTTTTAAAGCTAAAAATTTGTAATTTACCAACATATGAGAATAAAAAAAATGAAGCTCACTAAGCCTAGTAACAAAGTGATTATGCATGTATATACAGGATGATTCGCTACGAGACCGACAAACTGGCAGGGTATGTAGGGAGTACAGAGATGACTCGGAATCACATAAGAATACAGGGTCGCAAATGCTGTAGTTGCAAGCTATGGTGCAAAGAAGCAGAGAAAAAGAACAGAAACAGCAACACATCAATGGGACTGAAAATATTTTATTGAAAAGTTACACTTCAATATGTGTTCGAAATTACGACCAGAACTCGTCAGAAAACACTGACAGCGGCACTGCATGGAATTCGTTACGTTCTGGAAGATTCCTCTAGGCAGTCTTGCTCTAGATGGCGTTGAACGGAAGCTTGCGTGAGCAGAGATCCTGCTGGAAGTCGACGCTTGCGATCCGTTTGCTGAGGTAGTAGGATGAACGCGTATTCAAACGATGAACTGGTCAACATGCTGATCGTGGAGCTGCGGACTGTAACGGGCAAGTCGCTTGGCGGCTGTACCAGGAACGTTACCCGAACAGGCGTGCTCCATTTCATACGACCTTTCTAAGTGTGAACAGAAGGTTACCTGAGACTGGTTGTTTAACAAGAGCTACAATGACAGCGAACGACGAATTAACAACGATGATGAGGACACCTGGCATGAGGTGAATCGACAGCGAACGACGAGGACACCTGGCAACAAGCAGGCCTCAACAGCACGGCGACGTTGCTATGACATTGCAAACGTGTCACACATTGACGATTTCGATGTCGCAGTAACGTTGTAGGAATGGCTTAATGTCCGCCTTTTGCGACGTCACATTGCAACATTGATATGAAATTACATTGGGTCGTTTATGTTGTAAGGTTTTAGTTTAAACTAACAATGTTTTATTTTAATTTTCCTTTCCTATGTTTTCTTATTTCAACTTCCCGTTAGAATGAGCGCGTGTTTCAGCTTTATGCTAATTTGAAGTGGAGCCAAGTTTATAATTAAACGGTAGCGAGGAACTACTCAGTGTGAGAGAGCTTTTAGTCTCAGATCACTGCTGCTCTGTTCGACGTTCGCCTGACTAGCTAGTAGTTAAATTCTAAGCCTTAGCGCTGTTACGCTATTACTTAATGAAGTAAATCTAAGTGCGTTTGTATTAGCTAAATCTTGCTACGCACCATTTAGCATAGAGGCCTACCTCGTGTTCAAAATTCTGTGAGCAACAACGATTTAATTTCTATTCAACTTTAGTTTAAATTATTTGATTGTTCAGTTTACACCCAAGTACGGTAATTATTTTCTGTATCCCTCCCGAGTTGGGAAGTGGCTGTATATAATTGGGGTTTAATAAAAGAGGATTTTAAATCCTTCTTACGTGCAGTTCTTCTACCACTTAACTACAGTTTTCTACCACAGAACATAGCTGCATTCAGCTCCCTGTTCAAGATCAGGACTTAGATTATTTCACGAATATGTTCGCCAAAAGTATGCATCGAACACTCAGTCCTGACAATGTGAAGTCACGTTGGGACATTGCTGTGAAGTCACACTGTGACGTTGACGCGTAGTTACGCTGCGAAGTTGTTGTGAAGTTTCACTGTGATATTGTGAAGTCACACTGTGAAATTTATGTAAAGACACATTGCGACTTTTAATATAACGTCATTGAGTGATATGAATGTAGCATAATAAAGTGCTATGAATGTAATGTCACTAGCGGTGCAAATGAATGCCACGCAACCCAGGATTACTTTCTAAATGATTAGCATGATGTACTCGTATTTTAGAGAACAGATAACTACAACAATGTTTTAGTGATCCAGTAAGGAATTCTACTCTTCAAGGTATTAAAGTATTTCCGTAATATTCGAAATTTTTAAATTATTGAAAATATTCGGCATAATCATTTGAAATTTTCTCATCGCACTAAAATTATATCTCACCCTATTAAGTTAAATAACTGTAATCTATTTATGTTAATTACATATATGCATGAACTATAGTGTACAGAAAATGCAGAACGTAGTATATATGATGCAAAAGGATCATATGGTCATTTTCTAAGCGTGTACCGCAAATACTTTTGAGTATTCCCTGTCCAGAAGGTATATAATTTTGCTTTCATTCTTAAGAATTTAATATTTAAAGACACGTCATAATTTTCAAAAATTTCTAAATTGTATTAAAATTATTATATAAAATAAATCTTATTATAGTTTACTAAAAATTCAACTTCATTTCTTAATTTAACACCATTTTCCCTCTTTCAAAATAGAAATATTTAAAAAACAA
>KK114171.1:737834-750437 GCA_000611955.2 Stegodyphus mimosarum | reverse complement strand
GATCGGGTACCTTAATGCCCAGTTCCCTTTTAAAAGGAGGAGTATATAAGGTATTTTCTCCCTCCTTTCTTCATGCTATAGTGGTGTAACGGTAGCACACTCAGGGCGCATTCGAGAGTTCCAGTTTCGAGTCACGGCGAGGGCAATGCTCATTTTTCATGCACTCCCGCTTCAAAAAAAAAAAAGAAAAAAAAAGAAAAAAAAGTCCTAACGACTCTTCATTGCATTTAGAGTTTAGACGATTTCACTTTTTTCTTTTTCAGTGGATGAAAATCCTCTGAAACTGTTGACCAGCTGTTGATTGGCCAAAGCTGATGCCAGCAAGCATTCATTGCTGAGAAATTTGCTTGTCCCCATGCGAGTTTGATAATTTTTATGCAGTGACATACACTGAATTGCTTCCAAAATGCCCTTAGTGTGTCGGGCTTTCCTTCTTCTTGTGCTTTATTTGCAGAGATCTAAACATACCTAGTATAATAGGCTTTGAATGTTGTTTTGATTTCTTCATCCATTGGGTGGATTAAGGATATGGTGTTCGATGGAAGGAATAAAGCCTCTACATTTGGATGCAATGTTGTGAGGACTTCAGTTCCGACTCTTGTTGCGCTATCGAAAATTAGGAGAACATTATAGCTCAGGTTTCGATGATCCAATCAATTCTCTTCTGAACTTTCACACCAGTTATTAAACAAGACTATCGCAACGCGGCGCACACTTTGCAGCTTACCGAGTATAACAGAAATTCTCATGTTGGATAAATTAATTGGAGACAATTAAGATAACGCGAATGTGCAAAACAGCATTCCTCAAGTTTGCGTTCGGCAAGGGTTTATTGTGTAGACCAGTGCTCTTCAAACTGTGTTCCGCGACTCAAAAACAAAAATTCAAAAAGAAAATTATATAGCACTCACATTAGCTGACTAGTGTTTATTGACTAAAAATACATTGCATTTAGTAACAGATTTGATACATAGTAACAGATAACAGTAAAAGTTGCATTTAGTAACAGATTAGTTTTAAAACATAAACATGTCATCATTATACGTCAAACAGAATGATGTGAAATGCTTTACAAAACTAAACTCTTCTAATTAAAAATGAATTGATTCAGACGATAAAGTTAAAAATTATTCGTTAGAGCTCTTTTTCCAATTAAAAAAGTATAAAAAAAATTCCCAGAAGAAATCTGATTCGGATATCACACGATTTTTTTTGTATGCCCTATTAGATTATACACAGTTTTTGCTACACTTCATTTAAACTTGTTTCCTCGAATTTCATTAGAAATAGTTCTCATTCACTTTGCGCTAAGGCAAAAATACCTAAAAATAGAAATATGTTTATTAAAAATTGTAAAATGCAGAAAAAACTAAAACACCAAATACAGTCATAAACAGCTAATGAAACAATTATTAAAATTAGAGTTTCTAAGCAAAAAAAAAAAAAAAAGCCATACGGCCAGCCAATAGAACGACAAATTTTTCGGTGCTAAAAATTTACTTTTCGTCCCACTTACTTCGTCCCAAATGACATTGAAGTTGCTGCACAAACTGACTTATTTCACTATTCTACCAAAAAATGCGCAATTTATAAATATATAAGAGTAGAAGAGCCGTGTAACAGGATGAATGTGTGGTGAGTGTATATATATATAGCAGTTCCTATATCATATGCATATCTTATAGCAGTTCCATATACAAAATTTCAAATATATATATATGTGTGTGTAAGATATAATAAAATACTTTTATAACATGTTTATTTACTTTAAATGCTATTAAGATATATTTTTCTGTGGTTGGCATAACATACCTCGAAATACCTTTATAGTTTTAAGGGTTCCGTAACTCGAAAAAGTTTGAAAATTCCTGGTACAGACAAATGTTAGATACAAGTATTTACGCCATTTGCGATAACATGTTTTCATTTCATCTATTGCTGCTTGTGCGAAGATGTCCAAATCAGAGGAATTCAAACATTTTGACAGTCTACCGCTTCTAGAATTTCTCAACATTTTAGCGACCCTCTCGTTTTTACTATTATTAGTCCAAAAGGGCTATTTGTCTCGAAACAGCATTTTGGGTCAAATCAATATAAGCAGCTATATCACTTTTCAAATTGCTGCCACCAAATATTATCACCTTGTGTTATATTTAAAAAAATTAGACATTGAAGAAGATGCATGAATGTATGTATATTTCTCGTATTCTGAAAAAACGACGGTACCTAGAGTCATCTAATTTTTAATAACGTAGTCCTTCATACGAACATGGGCCCGAATTTTGAATTTCGAATTTGCTTTATTATCTAATTTATATTTTGTAAAACTAACGAATTTTTGATGAACAAATTCAACGATTTCAAAGCGAACAGTGATGACACTGTACGGAATAAAATGTTTTTATTTCCAGTGCTCGACACTGTATATCGTGAATTTTAAAGATATGCTTTTTTAAATATTTTAAGTCTAAAGAGGCGTTAGTCTGAATGATTTCGAAACGTATATGTATGTGTAAATGTAAAAAAATAAAGCCCCTTTAGGAGTACTATAAAATCTGAAAGCTTTCGTATTCTTTTATATAAAATTATACACATAAATATGAAAGAAAGCTGCTGTGATTTTTAGATTATAGTTAATCTAATATATTTATATGTGTTGCGAGCACTTGTTTACCATCCACTTCCGAGTGCCTTTTTCCCACTATTTGTTTTCGAGAAGAGCGCAAAACGAGAGAACCGGAATTCGGGACGTTTGAAAAACGGAACGATGTTCAAGTCAGTTTTGATATTTGAAAGCAAATGTACCATTAAAGCAGTGTGTAAATACTGAGTATGTGAATAAATGAGATAGTGTTTACAGTAAAAACCTCTCAGGTATCTATTTTCGAATACGTTTGATTTTAGTTTAATGTGATTATGGGCAAAGCCTTGAGGGCTATCTGCCTAAAGGGAGGAATGCCTTCGTGGAAGATTTCCTAAGGGAACTTGCTCGTATACATGTTACACATGGGATTTGAACCTCAGACCGAAATACTAGTATTCGGGGACTTTATCACTCAGTCGCTGGGGGGGAGTCCTCTCGAATACTTTTGACATAGGATTTTGCGCTCTCCCAACCATTTTAATACGTGGGTCATTAGAATATCCTCCCACAAAATCTATTGAAATTTTTCCGTTTCCAGTACTATATTTGACCTTAACGTTATTACGCGTGCGGGTTTGTAGTGGACTGAATGCAGACAGAGGCGAGGATACGTTGAAGAAATTTATGTTTCCGAAAACAAATAGTTCTGGAGCTTTTTAGACAAAAGTACTCGTTTAGCTCTCAGTATAACAGAGCAGAGTGAGAAGTTATTACTTCAAGCTACTAAGAATGGTGTACACAAAGCAATACAGTACTAAACTCTAAAACAAACTAAACTGAAAACTGATGCTCTCATCGGTCTCATGTATTTTTTATAATCATAGCGATAGCTGTCTGACTAGTCTAAGGCGACTGTTAACGTTATTTCAAATATTCGAAATACTCTCTACTTGCAAATATGGATCTAATTCCAAACAAAAATTTGGTTCAGGTATTATCACCAATAATGGCAACAATAAATTATTTGCTTTTGTCGGCCTTCCGAAAGGAATTTCAGATGCATTTATGTATCATTATAAGATGACTTTTTCATACGTTATAAGAGAGAGGGTATTTTTCCATTTTTCTGATAAAAAACTACGTTTTGAAACTCAAATACCTTCTTGTGTGCGAGTATGACACTTCCCTTGTTTACATGGGTATTGTAAAGCATGCGGTTTTATTATCTCTAATTAAATTCGAACCATTTTCTCCGACCGTATGAAAGATGACCACACCTCCTAATTATGGAACGCGGAGATCCAAGGTGAGATGGAAGGTTAATACGGCTGAATAACTACGTTCTTATTAAAATGCGTAGCTACAGTGTATTCGTAATATGCAGAGTTTATTAGAAGGGAAGTAATGAGTGTTTTGCAAGAAGATATTAAGTGGATTATTAAAACGATGATAATGGAATTGTGGCATTACGCATTGAAGAATGCCAATTAAAAATATTTAAACATTTTTTTCAGAACTTTAAGATAGCTGATCAATACAGTTGTATATTAGGTCAATGAGAACAGGAACATATTGTTAAATTCGCTGTTTCAACATTTGTGACATTTAAGTAGCATCTGGACAGTATAAATCTGAGCAACATAAATGTATGAGTATTGTATATATCAACATAAGGAAAGCCAATGAAGTTTTCTTGAAATTGTTATAAAGAATATGTGCGTTTTGTACGGAATATGCTAACTTTGATCAAAAGACGTCTGAAATGATTCGACAAAGCGCAAGATTTAAATTTGTTGATAAATATTTATAACAAACCCTACAAAGCAGTTCCATCCAGTTGCAATGCATTTATGATAATGTTTCGTCCGGTTCTTGAAACCTATTTAAAAGTCATTTTCGTAAAACCTTTTCAGGGCTTAGCAGACTTTCTGCTGTTAGAGTGAATTCAGTTGTAGTTTCACTATGTAGCTGAAAGAAAAGGTTCTGTAGTAAAAACTTTCGAAATTAGTACTGAAAAATTATTAATAATAACTGTAATTATTGATAGCTGCCTTCTGAGCTTCTAAGAATTGTAACTCGGCGTGTTACTTTTACTTTAAATGGAGAGGAATAAGTTACATATTGTAGTTGAATAGTTGGCACCCACAGGAATACCATTAATTTTTAGATATATTTTACTTTGAAACTTTGAAAAATTGTGGAAAACCGTATATTTTAGATAAGAATTCCATTTTTCGAAATCAATTAAATCTTTAATACTGAAAAAATAATTGTAAATTTGTGTTAAACTACTGCAGAACTCTTTAAGCTGCAAGGTTTATCGCAATATAAACTAACAGTTAATACTGTAAACCTGCTGATTGTTTATGTTTTTAACAACCTTCTGATTATTGGTGATAATCCAATTGCTGTGTATCATAAGGAATTTCGGTAAATTGAATATGTCTTTTTATTGTAATTATTCACCCCATTAGCTATTAACTTGACTTTGATTGGATTTTTGGAAATTTATTAGTAGTTGATTGACAGTTCTATCCATATTAGTAGGAATATTCACTACATTTTCGGTAACACAGTACTGTCTTCTCCGGGTTCTTGAATTTATATGAAATTAATTCTTCTTCCAAAGGACAAAAATACTTTAAGCAATTTGATATTTCGAGAGATTTTTAAGCAGGCACCGCTAAAGTAGGACTTTTGAGATTTAAAATCAGTTAGGCGTTATGAGCGTTATAAGCGATTTACTTTATCATACGAAGAGCAAACCATTCGACAACATGATATTTTTTAGCGTTATAAGCATTCATGCGTTATTTAAAAAGTGATACTCTTAAAAAGTGAGTATAAGTTATGAACGCTATATGCGCTTGCTATACGCATTATAAATTATAAGTTTCACGCATAAAATTAAAATATTTGCCGAAGATTACAAGAATATCGATTGTATAATATATTGGATGGCAAACGTCTATGTACATACTATTTATGATCGGCTTTTGATTTTGAAAAGGGATACACCGCAAAAGTGAGTAGAGTCAAAGCCATAATATAACATTTTCAAAATTCAGTTATAAATTTATTTTAGAACTACCTTTCTTTTCTTATAAGTAGTAATACATTTTTCTAACCGGTCCTAATTTTTGACAGATGGTTAAGTTTAAATTCAGTGCAACGTTCCGCGTCCTTTTTCCTGTATTATTTATTATGCACATAATTCTATCCACCTTCTCCTTCACACAGATATCCAACTCAGTTTGCCTGCTGTGAAACATTAGCTGGAACTAGTTGCTTCGAGAAAGCTCAAAACTATTCTAGAGTATTTTAAATCGGCAAAGGTGGACAACCAGTGACTAAAACATTCACTAGTTAAAAAGCTTAAGCAATGCAGCAGTCGTGGAAGACATCAATAGGCGATAGTAGATCGATACAGTAGTCGTGATTAATATTATGCTTTGAGTTTGTTTTAGTTAGAGTATGTTCCGCCTGCTATATGATATTATAGTTGATATTATATCATACCACTCCTGTCTACGGCGCTGCTTTATTTTTGCAGATTGTGCTGTCACGTCGGTGTACGTTAGGAGCCTATTTGCGCATCCAAATACCTTTGCATAGCCTTTGGCTAATTAAGATTTAGTTTTAATTTAAAAATTCTACTTTTGATTTTGTGCCATCAATGCTGGCTGATTTGCAAGCACTGGGGGCGCCATTCTGTTCAACTTATTTGAGTTCTTAATGAAACGTTTCTAGCAGTATTTACAGCTGGTACATTTCCGATTGCTTGTCTAGATACAACAATAAGTCACTCGATCTACTTCAGAGCCCTAACTTAGTGTATGTTAGCAACGTAATTGAGATTTTACATAGTACTGATCCATGATTTTAATGCAGAAACAGCTCAAAGGTCACCGGAGTAGCACTCGGAAGGTGAAACAAGATAGAAAACATCAAAGTCGTTAAAAAAAAGATAATATTTGCTTTTTCGGTTGTTGCAGTGTTGTGCATTTTCTACCAACTTGTCAAACTCTTAACAAAGATTATTATTTGAAGGCTTTATGGAGTCTGTGTGAGGCAAGTTTTAGTAAAAGACGTTTGCTGTGCAGAGGTAGCCCACGAATTTCGTACCAGGACTACACCAAACTTTGACAAATACCGCTGTGCATATTCTTATTCTCTTGGTATTAATGCGTTTAACTTTTCGCTTTTTCTATTTGTAAAACCGTCGTTTCGTGGCTATTGCTCTGAATCCATCAATGCAGAGAAAGGAAATTCGCTTTACTTAAGGGGTTTCAGAATATTGGTTTTAATAGTAAATATTGAACCGTAAATTGAAATCTTATGTTTTATGATATAATTACGAACGTTATTTGGTTATAACAGTATCTGATATACAAAGGGAAAATATCTGATGTGGACACCGCGATTTCCTTGTACGACCTATTAAATTATACGCATTTTTTGCTCCGCTTTATTTAAACTTATTCCCTTGAATTTCATTAGAAATATGTTTCTAATTCAATCAATTCAGTTTTCACTTCACTTAGCGGCAAGGCAAAAAGGGATAAAAATTCAATCTTCCGTAAAAACAGTAAAATACAGAAAAACCTAAAATACCAAATACAGTTAAAAAGCAATTTTCATAGTTAAAATTTCAGTTTCCACGCAGAAGCAAGCAATTCGCCAACAGCCAGGAAAAAAAAATTCGGTGCACAAAATTGAAAGATAACACTTGGTCCCGATGGGCAGAAAGACACGGAAGATTGGTCTACCAACTGATTGAACAACTCCTAAGAGTTTCAAATGTAAACAAATTGCAGCCGCACAACTAGATGTTATAGCATTTCCATACATAAAATTTCAACGTTCTACGGCTATTCGCATTTGAATTATGCGAGATACATCTTTACGTACAGACGTCACGAAAATATGTCCTCTGAATACATTTAAAATCCGTTTTACAACCGTTTTGTAAAAAGGAGCTCATTATTCTGTCCCTACTTACAAATGTTACGCAAAAACATTGTTTAAATGGATTCGAGATCAGTCAAAATGGATATTTTCTTGGATATATGATACTGGAAATTTTTCCCAATAACAATACTTTCTTTACTTCGTACAAGAAAGTAAAAATCCTATTATCCTTTTCTCGCATATTTTGGGTATAACTTGGTAGGCTAGTAACCATACGTTACATCATTTCCTGAAAACACTAAAACGTTTTTCAAAGAATTTTATTTTCCACGCGTTTTCATATGATGACTTAAATACGACCATACTGTAACAGAGAAAGGCTACCACCCCGATGTATCAACTGTAATTTTTAGATTTCCGTTTTTTATTTTTCCTAAAAACTTATAATAAATTGCATTTATATAACTTTTTTTTATTTATGTTATAAGGTATTTCTTCCTTCCTTCCAGCATGCCTTCGTGGTGTAATTGTAGCCCACTCGGCGCGGTTTCCAGAGGTCCAGATTTGACTCCCGGCGAGGACATTGCTCAATTTTCGCTTTTCCTGCACCAAAAATCCTTAATGACTCTACAAGTGGCGCCCGAACTAAAAGGTGGTGGACGATAATTCGTCACCACCAGGATTTGGCGATTAGGTCCCATATTCCTCAGTCGCCCTTTAGCAGGGGGAGTATATAAGGTATTTTCTTCCTCCGTTCCGCATGACTTCATGTTGTGACTGGAAGCATACTCGACGGGTAGGCTTTCGAGTCTCGGCGAGGGCATTAGACATTTTCACGTACCTTTGTTAAAAAAACCCTAATGACTCTAGAATCTAAAGAAAAGAGTTTGTAGCTACTATAATACAGTAATCCAGACTTAATATATTTGAACGATGGCGAATTTCTGAGACTTAACATTTAAAAACTCTTGTACTATATGATAATAATATTACATTTTTATTCATTTATTGCGCAAAAAATGTATTACACAGGCAAAAAAAAAAAAATTTACCAAGGGTATTAAGTGGTAGAAAATTACAAACTACCGTTTTTTAGAGTGAAAAGAGGATTTAAATTTACCGCTTCTAATCTCGAGACTGACCGACATAACATAGAAACAAATTAATCATTCTATTTAACCAACAGAAAACTTGTGCAGAACTTTTTATTCGGATGAGAATTTTTCCTTTCATTAAAAGCTTCATCCTGAAACGCAAAATAGCGTCAAGATAATCTGAGACCTAATCCTATGCGATAACAGTGATCGGTATAAAAAAAAAATTGCAATCTCAACCATCTGCAAAATAGAGAAGACGAAAAGAGAAGAAGAAGAAGAGAAAGGAGAAAAAAAATTATAATGGCTATCAACCTCTCCAAGTCCTAAATCTATGGAAATATATCCCAAAAATGAATGCTCCGTCTAATCCTGAACTTGATGCAAAATAAATACAAAAAGAAGTCGCCACATCATATTCCCTGTCAATTATGCAAGTTTTTCTTCCAAGAAGGGAAGACTTTTATTATAATAAAAATATTTTACCTACGTTTTCCCTCAACCGTCCAATCAGAGCGCCCCAAATTGTTTCAAATTACTAAATCCGGAAGACTTGTCAAACCCTTCTTCCCTATCATTATCTTGCCTCGAATTTCAACACATGTCACACGGGGTGGGGGATGGCTGAGAAGCTCTGCTTCTAACTTTATCTACGTTGTCTCTTTTAAATTCCCTTCTCCTCCGAAATCAGCCCCCACCCCTTTTACAGTCATTAATCACCCAAGTGTCAAACTTTTTTCCCCCCTTCTCATCAACTGCTTGGAGCTAGGCGTTTAAATTCCTATCCCTATTGTAATCATCGGGACAACCTTATAGGAAATGCAGTGTAAAGGGGATACGCTCTCTCATATATATATCCTGCGAGATATTTATTTTAATTTTTTTCCTCTCTTCCTTCTGGGTTTCGGGTCCGGGCCGCTTTAATTATTCGGAGGTGTACACGTGTAACAGAAGGACGGACGTGTGATCAATCACTTGCGAGAGGTAAACACTCCGGGTGACTCTTTAAGAGGATGCAAGTGCGAAGTGGGTTTTTAATGGCAAAAAGTATTTTCTTTTTTTTTTAACTATGTCGTCGATGAAATGCTCACAGAGTCGGAATTGTCGCGAGCTTGGAACTCCAGCTTTATATTACATTATGTTATGAAAGTCGTAAGAATCCTTAAAGAAAAAAATCTGATGTATACACCAGACTTCCTTGCACGGAATATTTAATTATGTTCATTTTTTCTTGACACTCTGTCGCTAGGTTCACTTAACAGAGTTGCATTGTAAGGTTTTAGTTAAACTAATAAAGTTTTATTTTAATTTAAATCTTTCTATCCCTTCTCGTTTTCAACTTCCCGTTAGAAGAAGCGCGTTTTCAGCTTTATGCTAATTTGAAGTGGAGCCAAGTTCTATTTAAACGAAAGGTAGAAACCTTTCAGTGTGAGAGAGCTTTTAGTCTCAGATCACGGTCATTCTGTTCGACGTTCGCCTGACCAGCTAGCAGTTAAATTCTAAGCCATAGCGCTTGTTACGTGATTGCTTATTGCAATAAACCCAAGTGCGTTAGTATTAGTGAATCTTGCTACGCACCATTTAGTTTAGAGGCCAACCTCGCGTTATAGCTCTGTGAGTGACGACTGTTTAATTTCTAATTAGTTTTAGTTTAAATTATTTGATTGTTCATTTTAGACCTAAGTGTGGTCTTTACTTTCTGTATCCCTCCCGAGTTGGGAAGTGGTTTGTAAATAATAGTGATTTAATAAAAGAGGATTTTAAATCCCTTTCAAGTGCAGTTCTTCTACCACTGAATCACAGTATTCTACCACAGAACATAGCTGCATTCAGCTCCCTGTTCAAGATCAGGACTTAAGGAGTTTCACGAAGATGTTTGCCAAGAATATGCACCGAACACTCAGTCCTGACATCTCGTTCATTTTGTAACTCAGAAAGCTCAAAACTTATATCACCTGAAGAATTATCTAATCGTTGACACATAATCTATTCAAATACTGTAATAAATCTAAAACGATGTATAAAAGAAATTAAACAAAAAAACAAACAAACAAACAAACAAAAAAGAAACAGTTTTTCACAGACGATTCAATATTTCTCATTCAATTAATTCAGTTCTGACTTCGCGAGAAGGCAAAAACACGTAAAACTCAAAATATCTATATTAAAAATTACGAAGTAAATTTTAAACACTTATTTCCTCCAATAAATCCCAGAATGGATTAAGCATGATTTAATTCGCAAGAAGAAAAAAAGGCGTTATCTTTCTTGTTGCGATGCTTAGTTTCTTTAGATTAGCAACAAATTCATTATTGTGCTTAAGTTTCAAATGTAAACAAATATGGCTGCTACGGCCAAAATAATTAGCCGTACTTCAAAGTTTAAATTTTCCTTAGTACTTCGTTAATTTCTTGACCCCCATTTGAAATCGATTATACACTGTGTTTCTAATTTAAGCCTTTTTTTCACTCACTATATAATAGCATCAACAAAAATTGCTTGAAAGCTTCAGGCGAATAACAGGTCTATCGACAAGGCTTAAAGACACTTTCTCAGTAAATTTATACCAGTTCATAACTCTCCGTTTTAAAAGTAGTGAGACTGTCACTATGTTTCCCGAATTTGGCACAGCGTATAAAACAAACGGTCTTTGCAATCCGTTTTGAAGAAATAGTCCTTTATTCTGTCCGTACGTACAAATGCCACGGAAAAAAATCGTCTAAATGGATTCGAGAACAGTCAAAATGGATATTTTCATTGAAATACAGTACCCAACATTTTCGCGATTACATTTTTCTTTGCTTCTTACAAGGAAGTAAAAAAAAGAAGCTCCATTTAGTTTAGAATTCCACAGGAATGATTGGCCCAACTTTGTTTTGATCTCCGCTAACGTTACTGGTTGGATGATAAATAGTTTTCACTGTCAACTTCAGTATCTAAACAACTTTCTTATAGTCCTTTAATATTCTGAATAAAATTTAGTTCCATGTATAGCACATTAGCTTTCCATATTTATTTATATTAATTTCTGAAAGGATCATATCCCTTTAAATTTACTTCGGTTAAGAAAAATTTTAGAAATTATTCAAAAAATTAAACTGTTCACTATAATTAAATTATTTTCTGTGTTGAGAAAATGAATCTCTTAAGATTCAGAAATTTTAATTCCATATTTCACTTATGGTAAACTATTACAGGTATATTTTGAAAATTGTATCATTAAATATTTTTTCAAAAAGCTCAGATTTTAAATTTTGCTTTAATTAAAACTTTTAATATCAAGAAAAGTTTTTCGTTTTTTTTCCAACTTCTTTTTTATTTTGATATGAAAGTTTGAAATAATTCGAGAATATTTTAAGGTTCGGACTCGAAAAAATTATAATTCCAGGTCTCTATAAAACGCTACTCAATATCTGAGAAGAACTACAACTATAAAATATCCAATCAAAAAATAGCAAAGAAAAACGAAAGATATTTTGATGTAAGATTTTTTATCATAACTGAACTTTGATTCAGTCGTAGACTTATATTCAGTAAAATAAGGTTCCCAATTCTTTACGAAAAACTTGCCCACGATTTTGCTTTAAAGCAAACTGAGCTTCTTTCTTGACATTAGCGTAAAATATTGATTTAAAGCTTTAAGCCAAATGAGCCGTCCAAAATAGAATAGTGGTTAGTGACTCTGATTACAGTACCGAAGGGCCCGGGTTCGATCCTGGAGGAGGCATGGATGTTGTAAATGCACAGTGTCTTTGCGGCATGGTGTCACTAAATATATGGCGAGCTGAAAGTCTTTTCGTGTGGATTTGTGGTAGGGGGTGGGAGACGCTGGGACCCCCCCTCCAGGGTGCTCTTTATCAAAACTGGGGTAGTACTGGGCAAAATCAGCTATATGATACCCGAGGCTCTTGCCAAAGATAGGCGTAATCTTGTACTCTTTACCGGGACGAATTTCATGGGCTTTTTCTGACGTCAAACAAGCGATATTACCGTATATACCCGCGTATAAGATAT
>KK114171.1:657590-730386 GCA_000611955.2 Stegodyphus mimosarum | reverse complement strand
GTCGTGTAGCAGCACTTATTGCGGCGCGTGGTGGCCACACAAAATACTGATTCTGATCTCTTGTTCTTGTTTGTTTGCTTTGAACATTTAATCACTTATTTGTACCACTACCACTCAACTGTGTATTAAATTGCATTCAATTATGACGATTCCTTCTTGGTGTTGCAATTTTCACAAACGTGAGTGTATTAAGAAATTCGCGAAATTAATTATTTTTGGCGCAAACTGAAAAACATATTCCAGGATAAATTTGTGAATTTCTCCGTAAATTTCGCATCGGATTTTACAAAATTTAATATTTAGGCCTAATTGGAATCGTAGAATGGAAATACGGAAAAACAATGCCATGTTATTTAAAAAAAGTCCGATTTTGTGCCAAAATACATACGCTAGAGCAATGCGATATGTAAATCTAATTCATATCCTAAGTCACGCTTTCGAGACATAGAAAACGCAATTTGAATTTCGTCAATCGCCCCAGTAGAACGGGAGATATAGAACTGTCCCCCTTTTTTTCCTTTTTTTTTCGCAGTGTACATATCAAAAGGGCAATAGTACAAGACGACTGGACGGAGAGAGAGACGCAAGAGGATGGTGGGATAGAAAGTGAGTGCGCGCTCCTATTAAGAATAAAGATGGTGTGAAAGAATGTAGACGACTTAAAGATATAATACCTCCATTGTCAACTTCCATTTGTTAACACTTCATTGTAAATAACTATAGCTTCAGTCTACAGTGCGAATAGTTCCATTAAATAATATAGTAACGTTCATTCATACATTCTGTCTGTCAATCCCTTAGTACGTCGAACCACATACACCTATGAACTACAAAGTCATTGCTATGATAAGGCATATTGTTGGTAAGTGATAGTCTTGCTATACAGAAGTGACTATTGCTTAAGAAGTGTGATGCAGTGCACTGTCATGTTCGATCTCTAACAAGTACTGTTGTGGAACAGCAAGTGTCTTGCGTGATTAGTAATCCTCACCTTGTGGTACAAATTTTACCGCCGAGCCGGTATAGTAGTTTGACGGTATAGCGGACTGTCTTCTGTATCGGTGGGCTTCAGTTCATTAAGATAAGAAGGTAAGGATGCTTGTAAGTGTTAGTGTCTATGCGGCAACTCAAAAGACACTGCAAGCCAAACGCCTTTTCGAAAGGCTGTTGGTAGGGGAAGAGAGGTGGACCGCTCTGTAGGATATTCTCCCTCAAAATTGGCTCTAAAATTGAGCAGTAAGCTAGGTTTAGCAATACCTCAGTCATCCCTGGTATTATACAGGTACTGGCCTAGCTTGTACATGCGGAACAAATGCTAGTGACAGAGGTGAAACAGCAGCGCCCAAGAGGCGAAACAGTTCCAACACACACTGGCAAGCGCTTTGCATGGGAGTCGTTTCCCTATTGGAGTATTAAAACTCTTTACCAACACTTTCTAGAAAGTATGAGACAACACCTATTAAACTATGGCGAATAGTCACGACTCTTGAGACAGGTAGTACAATGGAACAAAAAGTATAGCTCGAATTTGCCGGCATATGTTCATCAGATTTCTGGAAGATGCGTGGCATTAACTCGAAATTCACTATGGATATCTACTAAAGACAGCCAAAGAGGCAGCTTCCCAATCGTCACTCCAGTACATTTTTCCTTCACAGTGACAAACATCTGTTCCGAACAGAGCATATAAACTTCACTGTGAGTAACACGTGTAACGCTCCTATCTATAAGTTTAATGCAGTCATCATCTATGATCATCTTTGCTTGATTTCCTGTCTTCTTTGTAGAATCATTAGGTTATATCGACGCTGGAACGTGAAAAAAAAATACATTGCCCTCGCCGGGTTTCGAAAGCCGGACCTGTCGAACAGGCGTCGTGTGTGCTTCCAATTACACCACAAAGGCACGCGGAAAGGAGGAAGAAAATACCTTGTACCTTCACGCGTCACATTATTATGCTGAAGGGTGCCGTATGGGTTTGATAAGTTCTCCTTAATGATGGGGTATGTTATCTGTGTTAAAGATGAAATTCTACGAATCTCATTGATACATTACGTTTGCAGTCTGTAGCTTTAAATATTTCGGGCGCGCTAGCCGCTTTATATATTTTGTCTTGCGAGATGTGGGAGATTTTTAAATTCCATGATTTAAGCCTATTGTTTTTTTCTCTCTGTACGTTTCGCAGTGATAGTCATCGGGAAATTCATAAGCTTGTGTGTACGTGAAGTAAGATCTCTTATGAAAATTGTTTTTACACGTCTGATTGATTTGCAATTTTTGAATTAGTTTCTGTTAGCGTTCGAACAGTTTTAACGCTGGTCTGCAAAATACAGTGAAGTTTATTTTTTTAATTAAAAAAGGTTAAACATAAAAGAATAAAATGTTTATATGCCAACATAATTTAAATCAAAAAAGAGAAAATCTGACAATTAGGTGATAATAAAATATAGAAAAAACTAGGTCTTTATCTAGCACTTTTATTGCTCTGTTCAATTTCTTGTCTCTGATTTATCTTCCAGCAAATGGACGATCGCTTTCAGATCAGAATGAAATTAAAATCAGCGCCGCTAGATAAGCAGAAATAAACGATCAACAATATCTACCTGAAAACTGTCATAAAAATGAGATATATTAATCTTGTTTGCTTATTCTGTCAGTAATAAAGTAGGCAGTTTTGGAAAATGACTGCGAATTAATGGTTTTTATATTGAACATGTTGTATTATAAATTAAAAAACAGAAAACTTTTATAAAATAAGCATTTATTTAAGACTCCTTAAATAATTAATGAAAATTTGAGAGGTTTCAGATTTTAACGGTCGCCCAAAAGGGTTTGCTAAAGTTTTTTCCGCTTTTGCTGAGTTTGCAGTTTACTAGTCTCCTATTACATTCACTCTCACGAACCTGTTTTTTGTCTTTTTAGCTTTATTATTAATAAACATTTTCTTCGCACTTACGTCATATACAATTCAAGAGCAAAATCACAATTCTAAAAGCAGCATAATAGTATACGTTTAGAATTCCCATTACAATGTTTCAAAATCACAGAAATTCTAACAGCAGCATAACAGTATATGTTTAGATTTATCAATACAGCGTTCAATTTTGGCACACATTTTCTGGGTTTTTCAGTCTTTTCTCATCAGATCAATATTAAGTTTTTTTATTACGATGGCTTTAAAATACTTTTTTTGTCTTTTTATTATGAACGTTTTGCCTGTTTACTTTATTTATTAAATATCAAGTTCTTGGCCCTTATGCTACATAAAATTCGATTCAACGGCAAAATCACAAATTGTTTAAAACGAGCATATGTTTTGAATTTCCGATAGACAGTCTCACGCACTGGAGATAAAAATATTTTCTTCTTCTTACAGTGTTGCCTCTGCTCGCTTTGAAATCATTGAGTTTGATTATTAAAAATCCGTTAAGGTTTTACAGAATATGAAATAGGTAACAAAACAAATTTGAAATTCACAATTCGGGATTCCAGTTGCCCATGTTCGGGTGGAGGATTACGTTATTCAAAATCTGATGGCTCTATGTAACGTTGAGTTTTCACGATGCAAGAAACACACATGCATTCAAGCAGATTCTTCATTGTTTAATTTCTTTATATATAACACAGGGCGATAATATTTGGTGGCAACAATTTAAAAAGTATTTAAGTGCTTCGACGCAAAATGCCGTTTCGAGACAAATATCCTATTCGGGATTAAGGTCCTATTAGGGCTAATAATAAAATAATATGTGAGGGCTTTTTTCCAACCATAGAGTGTGCGCTCTTTCTTATATTTTTGCACGAAATTGTTTTAAAAGGTATTTGCAATGCAGTGTTTCAGATGAACCCTCTATTTCGCGAACGTCCTACTTTTTTTCAATTTCATTTAGACTTACACCAATTGATCTCTGCTTAGTTGACGGTGAATAAATAAACATATCGCTAATAATCCTTAAATAAATACACAACTCCGAAAAAATAATAATCATTTTCTTGGAAACATTGGCAACATTTTGAAGGCTAATGAAGAACAAAGCGCTTTCTTTATCTTTCATAATAAACACATGCATCCATGTCTCGGGCCTATGCACCCACACATCCAGACAGAAAAGGAAAGCAGGATCCAAAATAATAATAATAATTCCTATTATCACTCCGACGTTTTGTTGCATGGCGTTGCAGTGGTGTCTTAATATCCCTGGCGAGTGGTTGCATTAGGAGTTATAAATATCGGCGAAAAAGAAATTAAAGTAGTATTCCAAACACGGGCGCTCCTTTCTGCAGACACACCCACCCCTTTTTCATGCGGGTAAAGCGAACCGGTGCGGCCCGTTCGAAAGAACCGGAAACTTAATTTGCATATAAAGTTATCCATCATTTCCAAATGCAGATACAATTACGGGGGAAGAATTTACATAGCATTAATTGGTCCGCTTCCGAGTAACATTATATAAGACGAAAAAATTTGGGGAATATCGGCATGAGTCGGATTGAAAAGAGAGGGAATTATGAGCTTCGTTCCGAGTGTTGCTTTCTCTAATGAAATGTGGATCACTCGTCGAAAACGACTTCGAAAGAAAAACAGACAATTCTCTCTTCACCAGATGGCACGCGGCGTGAAATGTTCTGATTCTTACGTTATATTTAAATTATACAATATTTAAAATTGCGAACAAGAATTCAGATTTTTTTTTAAAGTAAGACGTTGGCTGTAATTTATTTCTATCGTCTGTTTAGTAACTGTGTTTTGCGTGTTCGACACGTAAGATTTTAAGCCTAAAAAAGACGTTAGTCTCTAATGTGATATTAGTCTCGAAAAGGCATTTGACCTTGAATCACTATAAACGGCTTATCACTTTTCAAATGGTAGCCACCAAATATTGTCGCCCTGTATTATATATAAAGAAATTAAACAATGAAGAATCTGCTTGAATGCACGTGTGTTTCTTGCATCGGCAAAACTCAACGTTACATAAAGCCATCAGAGTTTGAATAACGTAGTCCTCCACCCGAACATGGGCAACTGGAACCCCGAACTATGAATTTCAAGTTTGTTTTGTTACCTATTTCATATTTTGTAAAACTTCAATAATTTTTTATTAACTAACTCAACGATTTCAAAGCGAGCCACGGCAACGCTGTACGAAAAAAAAACTTTTTACCTCCAGCGTGCAAGACAATGTATCGGAAATTTGAAAGATATGCGGTTTTGCTCTTTTTAAATTAGCTTTCCGATTTTCGTTTTAGTCCAAAGAGGCTTTGTCCCTGAAGGACTATTGTTTTCGTTTTGGCACTTTCGTTGATTCACTATAAATGTCGAATTCACTTTTCAAATTGTTGCCACTAAACATTATCGCCTTGTAATATATTTAAAGAAATTAAATAATGAAGAATATGCGTAAATGTATGTATGCTTCTCTCATTGTGATAAAACAAGGGTACCTAGAGTCATCCAGTTTTGAATAAGGTACGTTTTCACCCGAATATGGGCATCTGGACGCCCAAATTTGGAATTTAGAGTTTGTTTTATTATCGATTTCATATTTTTTAAACCTTTAACGAATTTTTAATTAACAAACTCAAGGATTTCAAAGCGAGCAATGGCAACGTTGTACAGAAAAAACAATTTTATCTTCAGCGCATGAGATTTTGTATCGGAAATTTTAAAGATATAGATGCTCAGTTTAAAATTAGTTTGCGATATTGCTCTTGAACTGAACTTTATGGTTTAAGTGCGAAGAACATGATATTTAACAAATAAAGGTAACACACAAAATGCTCAAAAAACGCGCCTTTGGACGTAATTTAAAATCTAAAACCTTTTAGATTTTTTTAAAGCATTTTTTAAAGTAAGGTGTTGGCTGTAATCTGTTTATATCATCAGTTTTGTAACTGCGCTTTTCGTTTTTAACATGTAAAATTTTACCCCAAAAGAGACGTTTGTCTTGGAAGGGATATTAATCTCGAAAAGGCATTTTGCGTTGAATCACTGTAATCGCCTTATCACTTTTCAAATTGCTGCCACCAAATATTATCGCCCTGTATTAGATTTAAAGAAATTAAATGTTGAAGAAGCTGGACGATTGTGTGTAAGTTTTTCGCATTGTGCAAAAAAACAACGGTATCTATAGCCACCAATTTTGAATAACGTAGTCCTCCACTCAAACATGGGTGTCTGGAAACCCTAATTTTTAATTTAAGAAAAGCATATTTCTAAATAACTATTCCCGTTCTGAATAAAAGTGATGTTTTTAGCGATCAAGCCAGTTGTGATTTTCTCTTCAGTCATCTACGCAACAGCTATGCTCGACCATGACTAAAGTGAATTGGATTCATCGTCAACAATAGCATCACGTACATATGTGTGTAACATAAAAAACAGGTAATAAAATGCTAAATTTAATTTGAAATAGTCCTACAACTCTCCATTTTAATTGGTCCTTTACCTTTTTGTATTTGAGCCCAAAGGGGCAATTTGCCTAGAAAGGCGATTAGTTTCATTTTGGCATTTTGCGTTGGTTAACTGTAAAGTATGAATCCCTTTTCGAATTGCTGCCACCAAATATTACAGCCCTGCATTGCATTTAAAGAAATTAAATAATGAAGAATCTGAGCGAATGTATATATTTTTCTCGCATTGTGAAAAAACAACACTACCTAGAGACATTAAACTTTGAATTGCCTAGTCCTCCGCCCGAATTTCGGCACCTGGGAGACCAAATTTGGAATTTGAAATTCGCTTTATTATTTGTCTCATATTTTATAAAACATTAACGAATTCTTGATTAACAAACTCAACGATTTCAAAGCCAGCAGAGCAGAGGCAACGAAAGAAAATTTTTATCTCCAGTGCACGAGACTGTGCATCGGAAATTCTAAAGATTTGCTGTCTTGAAACATTCTGTGATTCTGCTGTTGAAACGAATTTTATGATATAAAAAATTTGTAAAGTCATCTTAATAAGAAAACTGAACATTGATATGATGAACTGGGAAAAGACTGAAAAAAGCAGAAAATGTATGTAAACAACGCTACATCGGGAATTCTAAATGCATATTCCTATACTGTTATTAAAAGTTTTGTAATTTTTAACATTAACCTTTATATGGAATAATTGCCAAGAAAATGATGTTTAAAAATTAAGGTAATAAGACAAAAGAAGGGTTAGTAGGAGTGAACGTAACAGGCGTCTGAGTGCGAGACTGTTAAAACCTTAGCAAACCCTTTTGGGCGACCGCTAAAATCTGAAACCTTTCAGATTATTTTTTTGTTTTGAAATAAAAGTATTTTCTTGGAATACGAATTTCAAACCGCAAATTCGTAGTTAGTTTGTTTTAGTTTTCAAAAAGGTTTGCTTTCTCTAACGAAATGTCGATTATTTAATAGTAGAATTTCTCAGTTATGCAAAATGTTTGTTCCAAGATTTTCCCGAAATTTCCTGCCAAAAGGTCACTAGTCTGCAGAATCTGTGAAATGGTTTCAAGAAGCCCAGAAAATTAGCTGTATATTCATTTATATTTTAAAATTAAACAATTAGTGGTGATTAAAGAAAGAAAAGAAAGTTATATGTATTTCCTCTGAATCTAAATTCTTTTTTAGTTAAAAAAGTAACTAAAAGCAAAATCTGCATTAAAAAAGATTTAAAATTTGAAAATTTGAATTCAACGGGGATTTTGTTTTTTGGTGTTGAGATATTTTTCAAAAACTCAAAATATTAATTTATTCATTACGAATCGTATTACTGAGTCAAGTTTTCGGCTTTCTTAAATAAAGAAACAGGCCACAAAAATGTTTTTGTTACAAGAAGAGCCAGAGGAATATGCTTAATATTGTATGCATTCTGAACATGACCTTCAGAGTTCTTAAGAAAACCTTTTAAGAAAAATGTTTTGTGTCAAATATAAGAACTTGAATTTAGAATGCATTTAAAACGTATGACACAAAAAATTGCTGCGAAGATAAAAAGAATACAGAAGCGCCGTTGATGTTTAAATTACGTACAATCTATGTTAATTGCAAACTAAGTAAATTTAATTTGAAGAGAAAACACATGCTGTAAATAAGCAGCTTAGATGCTAGTTAATTTGTCAACAGTTCCTCCATGGCTTACATGGATGCCTGGTTGAATGCAAAGCAAAGTGTATCATGAAATTCAAACTCTATATTCCTTTTAGAGCGACTCTTGGCGTTTACGACTGGAAAGAATTTCTTATAGAATTGCGAACAGAACCGGTGAAACAGCTAATACCTCTAAAAGGATATAAAATTGTGGTGAATAAATAAACTCTGTCTGGACTTAATCAAAACTCTAGTCTAGAATTACTGCACAGCCAGACGAATTATCGTCCCGTCTGTATTTTTCAATTTCAGTACATTAAAATATTAGAAGAATGTAAAAAACAACTATATGATTTAAAAGAACTTTTTAGAGAATTTGAAATTACGGAAGCAAAACATCAACAAAATTAACCCTTTCTTCTTGCGGGCTGGACAGAAATATTGAACTTATTTAGAAGTTAAATTTAACGTCTAACAACCTAGCTGCGTTATTCCGTAACTACTAACGTACTTGTAATCAAAGACAAAGTCACTATCTTGTATAGGAATCGTGTTTTTAAGTTGTCAAATAAGCATAAGATTCTGCAGATGATTTTTGCGTAGTAATATATGAACATGATATAGTAAATGATACTACTGCTTATCGCCATGCTTGAGGAGTATAACCGCTAGAATCGTGAATAGAATGGGCAAAACAGCTTCTGTTTTTTCAGTCCAAAGGGGCTTTGTCCCTGAAGGACTATTGTTTTCGTTTTGCGATTTCGCGTCGGAAACATTTAATGTCGGTTCACTTTTCAAACTGTTGCCAGCAAATATTGCAGCCCTGTGTTATCTTTAAAGAAATTAAACAATGAAGAATGTGCATAAATGTATGTATGTTTCTCGCATTCTGGTAAAATGACAGTACCTGGAGTCATCGAATTTGTAATGCCGTAATCCTACGGCTATGGTGGCTCAGTAAATGTCTGCAGAACGTTTTTACAAACCAAACGCCTTCACTGCTTGAAAATGCGGAGTATATCCGTAGATCTGCTGGGCTATCGCTTATATAGCTCCATGCTTTTCTGCCGTTTTAATGGAAATGGGGTTTACCAGCAGAAAAACTACTACTATCAGAGATCCTGGTTGGCTAACAGTTGGCTTGGGACGCATTCCACTGAAGTGGTCCATGAGAAGCCCTGATTTAAATTAATTTGAGCACATTTGGAATATTTGTTTCCAAATTCTTGCATAACGCTTTTAGCTTCTTTTAACTCTTTGTAGACCTATGTCAGTATCTGTCTTGCTTTTATACTTCCAATTGCACATTATTTTTGACAATCAGTCAAATGTCTCTTCAACTATATCCTGCACTTAATACACGTGAAAATATTATTCAACAAATAGTACAGCCTTTGAAGTTATAAATTGAAGCACTCCTTTCCATACATGCAGAAATAACGGATAGAATTTAAAAAAATGCAGTCGGAACTTAATTAGACAGTTTAACACACGAAACCGTTTTAAGGTAAACAGTTGCAACAGGGCTTTTAAAGAGAATTAATCTCTAGTAATTCAAGATATATAACACAATATCATGCATTTAAAACCAGTCTTTCAAAATAGCAATGCTAAATGGTAGAAGCGAAGGTGGAAAATTGACCTGGGTTCACACAACCTGGATTCGATGTCCGACGAACGAGTTAGTAATCTTATAAGGCCTATACTACCTGCCTAGTAAAGAAAACCTTACTAGGCAGATAACGAGTTATCGCTACGTTTGAAATAGTACTGAAAAGACTTGGAAAGGTTTTCAACAACCCTTTTATTAAACAGAAATTTGAACATAAGGGGCATGAAGTTGTCCTACAAATGGCCACTACTTGTGACGAAGGTAAATTAAACGATAACAGTCAAATAAAATTTAAAGGTAGGTAAAACTACGTCATGTAATTGTCTCTGGGTCTTTAAATCTAAGACTGTGTAATTCTAAAGTCTTTAAGCCTAAGACTGCGTAATCTAAGACTATACAGACACAATTACTTGAGCTGAAGGCTGAGAGATCTGCGAGTTGGCTACGAGAGATCTGCGAAGCCGTTATAATTACATTTAGGCAGATCTGAAAGAATTCCGACAACGCTAAGCTAGTGCTAGGAGTTTTCCTCCTCTGTTGATCCGAAAACCCTCAGCTTAAATATGCTCCAAGCTAATTTGCATTCCGGTGAGGAATACGGAAAGAGGAAGTTAAAATAAAGATGAAAATCATAACAATTGCTTAGTTTAATACAAGAACTTTACAGCATCAATAATAATAGGAGAAGCCATGATATTTATTGCACAAATTATAGTTTGGAAAATTGAGCAGTAAAACAAATTACTCAGCTTTTTTATTCCTTGAAGTTCACTTGTTTTCCAGTTTGCCTCAATGTTTCATTCGCTGAATTCTGTGTTATCAGCATGCGAATTGTACGGGCACCATTCCCAAAACTACTAAGGGTTCTTCGTTGATCGGAGGGCAAAATCGCTGAAAACTGGTTGTCTGACCCGGCTACAAATCTCGGCAAGTCGGCAGTGAAATGATTCCATGGAAGGTTTCACGGATAACGTAAATACAAGCCACATTTCCTTAAAATGCTCTTCACGAATTCATACCTTCTTTAGGATGATAGCCTTCGTATGCTTTACCATAACTCCAAAATATAATACTCTGAAAAGTTCCGAGAGGGCATTTGACGAAGAACTTGTAATTTTTCTTTTGATAAAACTTAGATTTTTGATGAAGTAGTCTCACTGCTAAGGTAAAGAATGAAATTAAAAACTTATAAGAACTTGTATAGTAGCTTTCGTAGAATAAACCAGCTCCAAACTCAGTACAGACGTAAAGCTAATTATCGCTGTGTCTGAAGTAACAACGCAATCTTGAAAAGGTTTAAACAAACCTTTTTCCTAACATCTCATGTTAACAGAATCAACCACAATTTGTGGCAATGCTACTAAAATAACAGTCAAATTCAAAATTTAAGACGTAGACTAGTAGTCAAAATCCATATAATTAAATTAAATATAAGCTGTCTTAAATGCTCTGACTCTGGCGTGATAATTCAAATAGTCGTCCGTAATAAAGCAAAGCTGAATAATTACAAATTTGTAGAGCTGGAAGGACTGCGTAACGCGGATGCGAATTGCAGAAACATGCTATGTCTTACAATCCCAAAACCTCAGCTTCGATACTCTCTAACTGATTTACATTTCTGGTGAAGAAACGGAAAGGAGAAGTTACAGCAAAAGTTGAAATTATAAATAACTGGTTCATTTAAGAAATAACCTTACAAAGTTATCGTATTTTTCCAATTATTTTGCCGTGTTGTAAATATTAGCATGTTTAGATAGCAAGTGAAAGATTGATTTTTCATGTCTCCTGTTTAAAAAAAAACCATTTAACGGTTTCTACAGACTTTTAGTGGAACAGTGTCTGTATACCTGGATAACTGGAGTAAAAGCCCTACCCCATACAGAAATGATTATTAATATTGCTAGTTAATTTTCTGTAAAATAACCTTAGAAAATTCCTAACTAAAGTTTTTTTTGTTTAATTTTTAAGAGATATTAATTAACATAAGATTCTGTTATTATGCAAAGTTTAGGCCCAAATCAGTCTAACTAGTCACTTATCCTGAAATAAATATATTACATACAAAAGCTAACGGTTAAGCGTAAATTGTAATGGCACCTTGAATCTGTTCGTAGAAGAGAAATACAGAATGATATAAAGTACGGAAAAGTTACAGATAATAAAGGGGAGACCATGGTAGGAATACTGCAAATACATATTTAACAAAGAAATGCATACAAAGAAATATATTGTAATACTATAATAATAATGAGCAAAACATATGCAATAATGAGAAATGACTACCCCAGGGGTTAATGATCCGAGTATTCACAACTGCAAGTGGTCTGTTGATGTTATCAAGATCATTAAAATCATAATTTATTGAATAACAGGATTTTAATATTTTAATAACAGGATTTTTCAGTTTCTGTTATTTCTCATTATACTTTTTGGCGATTTTATAATAGTGTGTTTGTTCTCAGTTGACTGACCTCTAATTCCTCGTGAATTTTACTACAGAGGTTGTTTGCGCACTATTTAGACGATTTTCACTGTATTTACAGAATATTTTGACTACAATTTTTGTGTTTTAAATGTTCTACTTGACAAACCTTATTCTTTACTATCTTCCTACACCGTAATTTCCAATACAATAAAGCCATTTCTAGTATTGGAAGTTGTATATTATCCAAGTTCTCTTGAACAGCTTTCCAAAGTCTGAGGAAGGTTGTAGGTCGAAAATTGAGCAATCCGCTTTTTAAAGCTAAAAAACATCAGGAAATTTAGTAGGGATATGAGTGAATGATATTAGCCTTGATATTACTTTATTGCCCTTTTTATTTCCACGAAATTAACAGTGGACTTTGACGTTTGGCTGCTTGCTTGACGCAGTTTTACTGATTGATGGCACTGTGGATACATAGACAACATTTCATGTTTGAAAACTGGGATACAATATGTTCCTAATAATATGAGTAGTTGGTCGCAACTTTCTCCTCCTTTCTCTTTATTTTTCATATGCCCTTACACGAAAAAGTAGCAAAAATCATAAGCCTCTTTGAGAAGCTTTCTTTGGATTCTTCGAACTATGTTTAAGATATTTTTTCTCCTCTTTGATGATAACAAATGGATGCCTTTTTATTACTTTCATTTAAATACATTGTAGATTCATCTAATAGTGACAACATTTTTCCATTTTCTGCCGGATAAGTGTTTCTTATAAAGAATTTTGCAGCGCGTTCTGGGTTCGGCGATATGTCAGGGAGAAAGACGATGCATATTGCGTTTTTTCGCCTTTTTATGATTCAAATCAGCATTAATCACTTTGTTCACAGTTGGCACTGAGATTTTAATGATTTACATAGTCCTTTAACTTGGCAGATTTTCTTTTAGCATTAAACATTACCTTTGCAACATTCCGTTTTTTCCTTGGCTATGTATCTGGAAAAATTCTTCCACACGAAGTCAAACTTGGATATTTTTTCTTCTCTTGTTGATAATATTACGTATCGTAGCTTTAATTATCGAAAAACCAGCGTTTCACAGCGGCTTTTTAATAACTAGATATGAAAAATGTTCTTCGGAAAGAAAACAAACATAGCCTTCCATCCATTGTTTCTTTAAAAGCGCTATTTTGCATGAAAACAAAACTGTCAAGTACCAAACGATTGTTTATAAGTTCAAAAATACAGTGTCTCACAAAAGTGATGGGACACTTGTGCTTTACAAAAGGAAACTGTAATAAAATAAATTTAAAAAAATGTAAAAATGTTTTGCTATTATTACATAACATACATTTTCTCAAAATATTAAAATATTAATTTAATAAAAATACAATTGTTTAGAATGGAGCAAAAAAAGGCTCACATAAGTGATGAGACACCATTAGACTAAGCAACAAAAATCGTCTGAAGTAAGCAATAAAAATATTTTTTGGGGTTTTTAATTTTTACTCAAAAGCAATTGGCAATAATTTATAAAATCGTCTGCATTATTTCTCTCCAGTTTGTTTTGAAATTTTTGTGTTTTTTAGCTCTGTGCAGCCATGAATGCTAAACGAAAAGAAACTTTGCCTGAAATTCGAAAATTAGTTATTAATTTGCATATTGAATGTGGAAAATCTATTAGAGAAACTTCTGAAACAGTTAACTTGAGTCATTCAACAGTTTTCAGTATCATTAAACAATATAAAAAGAATCATTTGATTCAGGATAAAAGAAGACCTGGCCGACCATCAAAGCTATCCAATGGAATAAAGCAAATAATTATATATAAATATATATATTTGAAATATTAAAAAAAATCCAAGAATGAGTGCTCCTAAAGTTGCAGCTGATTTACAAGCATTATATGGAGTAATTGTTAATCCTGAGACTATTAGAAGAGTAATTCGATCTACTGGATTTCACGGTAGAGCAGCCGGGAAAAAATTCTTCGTAAGTGAAAAGAATAGAAAACTCAGACTGGCTTTCGCAAAATCCAACATAAATAAGAATTTTGATTACTGGAATGAAGTTATATTTGCTGATGAGAGTAAATTTAATATATTTGGTTCTGACGGTAGAATCTTGGTGTGGAAAAAACCCAGGGAAGAATTTCGCAAACAGAACTTGGTGCCAACAGTAAAACATGGTGGAGGAGGAGTTATGGTATGGGGGTGTATGTCGTCCGCTGGAGTTGGTAATCTTGTTTTTATTGACAGTATAATGGATCAGTACAAGTATATTGGTATATTAAATCAAAATTTGAAATCTTCAGCACGAAAATTGAACCTTCATAACGATTTTAAATTCTACCAGGACAATGACCCCAAGCACACTGCTTTGAACGTTAGACTCTGGCTGCTGTATAACTGTCCTGAAATAATAAAACCACCACCACAATCTCCAGACTTAAATCCCATAGAGAATATTTGGCAAGAATTGGAATCAAGAATTCGCAAACACACCATTTCTTCAAAACAACAATTAAAATCGGTGCTTCAAGAAGAATACAGTAAAATCACTCCAGAAATCAAAAAAATTAGTAGAATCCATCCCAAGAAGAGAAATTCAACAAAATATTAAAACCTTTTAAAAAGTAAAATTTTTTGATAAATATTTGATGGAAAAGTGTAAAGTGTCCCATCACTTATGTGAGCCATTTTTTGCTCCGTTTTAAACAATTGTATTTTTATTAAATTAATTTTTTAATATTTTGAGAAAATGTATGTTACGTAATAATTGTTACTAAATTTAAGTATGAAACACACCCACAAAAAATTTTTACATGTTTTTTTAATTTATTTCGCTACAGTTTCCGTTTGTAAAGCACAAGTGTCCCATCACTTTTGTGAGACACTATATATCTGCAGTTAAATAAAAATTTCCAACCAGACGATTTCTTTTTTCATAGCAAAGCAAAAGCGTCTAAACAGCCTCTGTATTCCTGACATACCACTGTTGAGATGGTGATCTGTCCGAGTGCACAGTTTTCAGTGGTTTGTAGGCGCTTTCTATTGGTAATTCGAGCATACGCCCATACAGGACTGGCATAACATGGTAATGGACGGAGAAGGATTTATAAATGAGTAACTTACTATCTATAGATAAAACACTGTTTGGAGCAATTATAAAGAGTCTAGCTTTACGAGATCGAAACTTCTGTATAATAGGTGTGGTGTGTGGGATCCATAAAAGTGTCTTACTGAGGATCACCCCAAAATAAGGAACTTGCTTGACCCAGGGAATTGAAAGGCCATAAAAGTTCAGATTCTTTCTAGTGTCTGTTTCCTTGTATAAAGGATTGCTCGGGTCTTACTGACGCTTACTGGATCTTCAGATGCTACAAAATAAATATTATTTAAAGGATTCTACTTTCAAAATTAACTCTAAATATACATATGGGTAACATATGCAATAAATCGTGACAATAAAATATGTCAAATAAAATGAATTTATATATTCTTGGAAATACCACACATTGATAAAGGAATTAAATTATAAAAGAGGCACTAATAAAGAAATTTATGGAGAAGTAAAACGATTTAAGGGAAAAGTAAATCTAAAGGGCAGACCTTTTAACTGTTTCTTGTTGTTGTTGTTGCTTATCTCCATGTCTAGGAATTTACTAGACGAGGTCCATGAGTCCATTCACCTTCAGAAAATCGAAAACAAGCACAGGAGACTTGTAAAGGTCCTCAAGAGACAATTCCAGGCACTCAAGCATATGTGTCGGTGAAGCCGGTGCATTTTGACATTTAGAACAATTAACTGTTTCTTAAAAGAATAATATGGAGGCTAGCAATGAAAATGAAGTATTTAATTCTTATCGGAAGATTCTACAAACAAGAAAGAGAATAAGTATATAACTTCTAAAAGAAGAAGATAAAAGGTAAAAGGATAAGTAACTTATGAAGACGGAAAAAAGAACAAAGGAAAAAGTAACTCATAGGAATGTATTTCCTGACCTGTACGGTTATGAAATACATTCCTATGAGGATTCCAATAAACGAAAAATAATAATCATTCCAATAAAGGAAAAAGGGGGAGACTATACATGATTAAGCTATAGAAAGGAATAAGAAGAAGAAATAATGTCACATTGCCATTATGATAAACGTACGTTTGTATTTACTAACCAGTAAAAATACTAAGTTATTTTCCATTAAATAAGAATATCTCATTAAAAGAAGAAAGAGAAAATTTTAAAGTAAGAAGTTATTAAAAAATGGAAAATAAGAAATTAAGTTATAAGAAGCCACGCGGACAAGAAGAAGATGAAATTAATGAAAAGGAAAGTAAGAATTTAAGAAGAAATAATTCATAACGGTGGATTTCATATTTGTCCTGTATAATGAAGAAGGAAGGGAACATGGCAGAAGCTACAAGAAGAGAAGAAGCTTAAGGAATTGAGACATATATGAAGAAACTTGTAGGGTTTATATTTATTTTAACGTAGCACGCGCAGTCTATTCAAATTTAGCGGAAGCTAGTTGAATTAAAATAGGAATGGAAACCAGAGTGTGAGAGTCTTGCTTTGAAGTTACGCTAGTGAGATTCCTCGGTAGAATTTAGATCAGCGCGTGTCGGCCTGTGTGCCCAGCTTTGCAAAAGTGCTAATTTTTAACTGTTTAATCAGAAATCTTGCTGAATCTCAGCGGTAATTAAAAACGCGGTTAGTTTAGGATCTCAGAGCCTCATCTGTAGTGTTTTGGTATTTGTTCATCTAATCATTACTTTTAGTTTTACGTTTTGTTTTAGTTACCGCCGGGTTGGTGCAGTTTATGAGCGTCAAGTAGACGCATTTGTCATTTTAAAGATAATAAAAAGTTTTCTAACCCCTTCTCACGTTTCTGTGTAAATTCACACATAGTATCAATCACTACCCCAGTTTCTGACAAGTTGGGCCAGCGAGATCTTACAAACTTATAGAATAAGGGAAACTAAAGATTTAGGATACAGGGATAGTATTCAGGAGGATGTAACTCATACTGAAGGATTACTTAATAGTTTATGTAAAGGCAGAAGAAGGTGCTTCAAAGGAAAAAGATATAGAGGAAAATGGTATTAAATTACAAATAAAGGTTGTAGGGTTTATATTTATTTTAACTAACATTTATTTTAAGTTAATTTATCTTTCCTGTTTAGCCTTCATTTCCCCCTAGAAATGCCCGTGCCAGAGTATGTAAATTGTAGTAGCACGAGCAGTTCATTCAAATTAGCGGAAGTTAGTTGAATTAAATAGTAGACGAAACCAGAGTTTGAGAGTCTTACTTTGAAGTTACGCTAGTGAGATTCCTCGGTAGAAGTTAGATCAGCGCGTGTCGGCTCGTGTGCCTAACTTTGCAAAAGTCCTAATTTTCAACTGTTTAATCAGAAGTCTTGCTGAATCTCAGCCGTAATTAAAAACGCGGTTAGTTTAGGATCTCAGAGCCTCGTCGGTAGTATAATAATATATGATGTTATATAATCATTACTTTTAGTTTTACGTTTTGTTTTAGTTTACCGCCCGGTTGGCACAGTTTGTGAGCGTCAAGTAGACGCATTTGTCATTTTAAAGATAATAAAAGGGTTCTAACCCCTTCTCACGTTTCTGTGTAAATTCACACATAGTGTCAATCACTACCCCAGTTTCTGACAAGTTGGGCCAGCGAGATCCTACAAGGTATTAAAAAAAAGGAAAGCCTTCTGTAGAAGATGGAAAGATTATGTTAACAATTAATTCATGAAGATGATTCTTTATTCGCCATATTAAGTAAAAAAGGTGGAGGATATATAAGAAGAAAATACAGGAAAAATGGAGGAAAGAAATTAAGATGTCGATAGACGAAAGGCAGATTTAACGAATGAGACACCATAAAGGAAGATTATAAAGAGGATTTCTTAAAGCAGAAGAAGAACGAATGAATAAATTTCAAACATATTTTACTAAGGACAAATTATGACATTTCCTAAGGAATTACTTACAAAGGTACACTACATGAAGAACTATAAAGAACTACTACAAGATAATTTTTTATCATATAATTTTCCAAATTTTATATGAAAGACATTAACAACAATTACATACCTAATACAACAGCTAACTCCTAATTGCGTGCCTAACATAATAGCTGAAGAGTAAAAATTTCTATGTGTTAAAAACAAAATCCCAGTGGCTATTTAGATACATCTGGTCATAAGGACCCTGCATCAGGCGCTGGGTCTCAGTGACAGGCATGAGATGACCCCCCAACTAACAACTCGAGGATTTTGTTCCAGACAGAGGCGGACGTGGTGTTAAACCGTTTAACCGTTACAGTAGAGGAATGCTGCCCACGTCCTCCATTACCTGTTACTTAGATCATTTTCCATTTAATGAGTCAGGTCTCTAATGTATATTGCAGTTTTGTAATCGTTGAATGACTAAACCAGCAAACGCACTTTATGGGAGGATCGCTGTGTAGTCTACGTCATAGCAGGTGTTGTGTCTTATGTTGTGGATATGTCGTTCACAGATATATTGAAGTATGTGGGTGGTCCCTACAGTGCTCCCCAATTAAAAATGAAGTGGACGATAATTTGTTACCAACCAGATATTGTAGACTGAGCTTCATATTTCTATTTTGTTGTCTTTAAGTAGGAGAGAATATAGTGATCGTTTCCCCACATGTCTGCTGTTGTCGTATAAGTGCTTAGCAGATCCAGATAACAAAAGAATGATCCGTGCTTTTAATCCTGCAAAGAACAAACATACTTGCATTTTTTATGTTTCCTTCCATGAAAGAAAATAAATAGTTTTTTAAAACGTTAATTCTTAATTTATGATTAAAAAAAGAAAAAAAAATCTGAAAGTTTTCAGATTTTATATTATGACCAAATCGGCTTTTTTTAACTTTTTATACTCTATCTTTATTTATTAAATATCACGTTCCTTACACTTAAACCATAAAATTCAATTCAACAGCAATATCACAAAAAATTTAAAAAGAGTATCTCTTTAGAATTTACAATACACAGTCTCGGGCGCTTGAGATTAAATTGTTTTTTTTTTCGTACAGTGTTGCCATTGCTCGCTTTGAAATCGTTGAGTTTCTTAATAAAAAATTCATTAAAGTGTTACAAAGTGTGAAATCAATAATAAAATAAATTCCAAATTCCAAATTTGGGCTTCCAGATGCCCATATTCTGGTGGAGGATTACGTTATTCAAAATTGGATGGCTGTAGGTACCATTGTTTTATCACAATGCGAGAAACATATTTATGCAGATTCTTGATTATTTAATTTCTTTAATTATAATATAGGGCGCTAACATTTGGTGGCAACAATTTGAAAAGTGATTGAACGCAATGCCAAAAGAAAAGTAAGAGTCCTTCTGGGCTAATACCCTTTGCACGCATAATCGACCCTTCGTAGAACAAAAAAGAAAAAAAAAAGAGATATTAGCCGAGTTTGTGTGCAAAATATCCGGCCTTAAAGGAGTTATTCATGATGCTCAAAGAATTTAATATAATTGTTGCAAGAAAACGTGCAGAAATAGACGAAAAAAGGGAAGAAGGCTAAAAATGTAAGATTTCGTTGTATCAAGGTATCCTTGACCCAGTGCCTTTAGGAAAAATAATGGGGGGCCGTTTTGATAACTTGAGTAGAGGATAACAGGAATGAAGGTGAAATACCCCCTTTGGATACGGGTAGAGCTTTGCAGTATATAGACAAGCTATTAGAGTATACTATATGAGTGAATAGATCGATTTCGAAATTAATATCATGGTTTTGCTCTGCGTATGAAAAAAGATGTCAGCATAGCTCTGAGAAAAGAAATTAATGTAATAAATGCTTTTGGAGAAAACTGAAAATCTATGTAAATTTTATTATTATTTGAATTAAATTCTATTTTAAAGTTTACTCTAGTTGATTATAATATATTTAAATCACCGAAGAGTTAATATTTTACAGTGCCCGTGCATTAATTACAAATTTTCTGAATCAGTTTGGATTATGTTACGTTGATAATACTTTGAATTTTCGGTTATGAAAGAGATCAAGTTCATTATTTTTCTTATTTAGGAAAATCTTAATTTTTATTTAATTCTTTGAATTAGTAATTTAATGTTATATTTTTTATGATTAATTTAATATTCGGTTATGTAAATTCTTTAATTTTGGGGAAAAACAGGTTAGGTTAGGTTATTCAATTATGGCAAAGCACACGAGGGCTATCTGCCTAAAGGGAGGGATGCCTTCGTGGAGGACTTTTTAAGGGAAACTGGCTCGTATACACGTTACACATGGGGAAAACCACGAAAACGCCCATGCAGCCAGCCCGTTCGCGGGATTCGAACCTCGGACCGAACTACCAGTGTTCAGCGTCTTTACCGCTCGGCCGCTGGTGGGCCTGGGGAAAAACAGATGCTTCAATGAATTTTCATTATTTTTTTTCTTTTACTTGAATGTAATCAAGATTTCTGTGTTTTTGTGAAAGGATCAAGGAAAGAGAACGAATTTTGCTTAGTCATTCTCTCTCTCAAGGGAGCTTTACTTCGGGAGAAGTTTCTAGAAAGAAATTGCTTTTTAAGCGACGAGGGTCGAAGGTGGTCATTTCACCTACAGTGGAGGTCGTTTAATTGGCGATCTAAGTGTCCGGTCGTTTGGCCGCTTTAGAGAAGTGGAGCATGTGCAGTATACATTTTCTGGTCTTTCAGGGTGAAAAATGGAAATTTGGTCCCTAAAAGGGGGGCAAAAAATGCAGCCTTCATGGTAGCCTTGTTTTTGAAAGAAGTGAAGGAGGATTTTCGATATAGATCACTTTTTGCTCGGGTCGTGCTAAGTGATGGTTTTCTAGATGATGAGTTGCGAAGGCTAAGAAGGCGGGGAGCTGCAACTATGCTCCCGACTTGGTTTTCTAATTAAAATAAGTAAAAAAAAAGGGATTTTGACGCTATCATCAGAAATGGTGCAGAGTTCGTAAAATATCCTACACTGTAGACTTTACTTCATGATGTGTTGCCCTGTCGTGAATGGGGTTTTCTTTTTTTCAGTCGTCAATCAGTGAGCCTTTAGGCTCTGTTCCTGTTACGTCCATGGGCAGTTCGAGTTGTCGTCGGCTGATTTCCCGTTTGAACGAAGTCTGGATTTTTTTATTGAGATTGGAATAGTTATGAGTCAGCATAAGCTCCAACGAACCTAGGACGGTTTTCACCACCTTGCTAGCAATGACAAAGTTGCAGCCAGTTGCATCCTGATATTGTAGTAGACTTACGGTGTTTTTCTCTGCCACCCTTCGTGGTTTTTCTTCTTCATGACACAAGGATTTGGGTAGCTCTCCGGATTGAGTTGTCGACATGGCCTAGCTACAAATCTCCAGTGGGGCACCAAGGAATGGAAAAGTCGTCAAACAGTTAAGTCTTCCTTTATTTTTTTCTCTTTCCGAGTACTGGAATGAGAATAGACCTGATGGGCATACAGTTATTAAAATTAGTATGAACAACAATTTTGAAAAGCTCTATTCCGGGCAGACTTTAATTATTAAACTTTAATTATTATGGAATTTCCGGCTATTTCCTTATCCTTGTAAGTTACATAAATTTTGGCTGAAAGCTCCTCAGGATTAATATGTTAAATTTTTATGAAATAATTATTCGTCCAGGTGTTAAATTAGTGTTTAAAGCAAAAGAGGAATCGTACCTGTTTCCTTCTTCAGTCGCCTTAATAGCTTGTATTGTAGTATCTAAGTATGCCATATTTGTAATTTGGTACCAAAAATTTAATTAAATTAAATATGATGGGATAATAGATAATCTTGTTGAGAAATAATAAAGTGAAATTCCTTTCGACATGAGAAGACTTAATAAACATGGGATTAATTTGAATTTATGTTATGTATGTTTTAGTGAAGTACATTTCATTTTCTTTTTATCCGATCCTTTTCACAGCTCGGTCCCGAGAAGACATTACTCACAACGCGATGTCTGTAAATAAGTGCGATCACAATTAAATATATCATTTGCTAAACAGATGGTTTAAGAGTTAAGTTATTTAACTTATACGCAGCTTCACCAGATAATATTGTGAGCACAAAACTCCCGATATTACAATTATTTGCGTGGACTCTCACCTTCTTGGGTACCATAAACTGGTGAATTCTAGAAAAACTGCAGAGGAATAGTACTTTTGCTTTAAACTGCGGACAAATGACGTAAGAAGGGTGTAAATAGCCCTTTTATTCGAACACAAGAATTAACAACGACACAAGGTGGGTTTACACAAGCCAAGCACTTCTGGCTTAAGAGAAATATGTAATGTTGATCTAATTCAAATGTGGTAAATTAACCTAACGGCTCACAGAATAATTTAACGCACAGGAAAGGCTCTGGTTTGTAGAAACCGGCGAGACAAGCCAAATGGCTAAAAGCACTTAACGCCACAGAATGAAATCACTAATAATCACGGCACAACGTCGTCTGGACTAGGCAGGCACACACTAACACTAACTTCCGGAATGTCTTTCTACATCAGTCAGAATAAACCTTCGCTATCTCACTTACATTCTGTCATGAAAAGCGTGATAGGACAATGGACGAGGAAAGAGGGCTAGGAAAGCCTTTAAAACTTAAAATTAACGATTAGTTAAAAATAAATAGATAAATCTGACACTGTCAGTCATTAGGTTATTTGGAACCAGGAGATGGGAAAAATGAATAATGCACTCTCCGTAATTCGAACATCGGACCTCTCGCATACGTGTCGAGGGTGCTGACCACTACACCACGAAGGCATGCGAAGAGGGCAAAAGAAATATCTTATATACTCCTCCTTTTAAAGGTCGACTGATGATTAGGGGACCCAATCGCCAAATTCCAGTGGTGGAGAATGATCATCTACCAACGTTTTTTGTTCGGGCGCCACTTGTAGAGTCGTTAGGTTATTTGGAAATAGGAGATGTGAGCAATGCTCTTCCCGGGACTCGAACCATCGACTTCTCGAATACGCGTCGAGCATACTGACCACCACATCAAGAAGGCATACGAAGAAGGCGGGAGAGAATAATATGTGTGTAGCCAAACGAGGATGATTGGACATTACATATAACTGTTCCTTTTTGTTTTTTAAAAAAAACATAGTTTAAATTTCGAAGCAATGGAAATGGAGCAATAATTTAATGAAAACAATCGACCAAAACATAAGCAATCACTTAACACAGCATTTTAATAGGAGAAGAAATAAAAGCATAGTCTCAAAAAGGAAATTTTAGGCAATGCGCAAAAATTATGTCTTTAAGGCAGCTGCTGCCATTTATATTAAAAATAACAATAAAACAAAAAACTGATGCCAGAATGAGCTTAATTAAGGGGGAAAAAACCAAGCTGAGATTACTTCACTTTCTATTCAGTACACAAGAGATCTTTGAAAAAATAAGCTTCGATGTGTCTCTAGAATATGCTATGCATAAGCGTGTGGAATTAGAGCAACTTAAAAGCTTTGTCGCTCAGATGTCATCTCATTGAAGGCGTAGTTGAAAATACCAAACGCGTTATTAAAGATGGATGAGTAAGTCTGGTTAGAAATGAATAATTGATTGAAAATGTTGAAATACTGAATAGTGACCATGTCGTGAGCGTTGCAAAATAGAAACTCAGAATGGACTCGGTTAGCAAATAATACCTAGACTATGAAAATTAACCAGGAAATCTATATATTTTAAGGCTTTCAGTTCGTTTCTATAATAATTAAACCACCTGAATTTTGAACTGAAGATCTGAACTTTTAACCACCTGAATTTTGATACGACGCAGATCCAAAAATAGGAGAATAATATCCGAAATAACTGTCCAATATACTTCTGTTTTTCCTAAAATAATTGCTTTTATGTTTTCTCTATTTTTAAGGCAAAGTAACTTGTGGGTTTTTGATCCATGCATAAAGGCAATAAAAAGTTAAACTAACAATTTTACCATAATGGTCTAGTCCATCGATTTGCGCTATTTTTAAGTGCAATAATTGCTCTAATTTTCTCGATTTTATTAAGTTCATATGTGGCATTCATTTGTTAAATATAATCCTTTGTAATTAATTTGCGATGTTTCATTATATTGTGTTTAATTTTGTGCATTTAGTTATTTATTTATTTATAGATTAGTAAAATTTAATGTGTTTTCAAAACCTAATTTTGTAATAAATACGTAATTTAATGATAAATTTAATAATTGTTATTGTATAATGATTTTTATTACAATAACTTAATTGCAATATTTTATTGTATAATTTTTATTATATTATTAGTAAAATGAAGTCTACTAATATTATTATCATTCATTATAATTTCATGATCATATATAATTTTACCATAATAAGTAATTAATTATTATTAGCCCAAAGAGGTAGTTTGCCCAGAAGGGTTATTAATTTCGTTTTGGCATTTTGCACTAGTTCACTATAAACGCCGTTTCACTTTTCAAACTGTTGGCAGCAAATATTATCGCCCTGTATCATATTTAAAGAAATTAAATAATGAAGAATCTGCATGAACGTATGTATGTTTCTCGCTCTGTGGGAAAACGACGGCACCTAGAGCCATCACATTTTGAATAATGTAATCCTCCACCCGAACATGGGCATCTGGACGCTCGAATTTCGAATTTATTTTACTATCTATTTCATATATTGCAAAACTTCAACGAATTCTTGATTAACAAACTCAACGATTTCAAAGAGAGCAATGGCAAAACTCTACGGAAAATAACATTTTCATCTCCAGTGCGCGAGACTGCGTATCGGAAATTCTAAAGATATGCTCTTTTTAAATTATTTCGTGATATTGCTGGTGAATTGAATTTTATGGTTTAAGTGTGGAGAAATCGATATTTAATAAATGAATAATTTCAATAATTGATATTTAATAAATACAAAACGTTAAATAAACTCCACTTTGGGCGTAATATAAAATTTGAAAACTTTCAGATTCTTGTTTTGGGTGAAGGGGGAGGTCATTCGGGAAAGAGAATCACTTTAAGTCGAATACTCTGTTAAGGAATTAGAAAATTGTGGACATTTTAATTATATTACAACTGATATTTTTATACATATTTTTATCTTTGGCCTTAAACTTATGTTTATTCGTACACGCTAAAAATGCTTTCGTAATAAGATGTTATAAATATTATACAATAACAAAAGGTTATTATACTTAAGTATAACATTCTAATTACTATATATAATAATCAATATTAATAATGTGTCATTATTGTAGTTAATTAATTAATTATAATAATTATGCTATAGTAAATCATCATAACGTTTCTTTTTCATGTTTCTGCTGAAATCTATATGCATTATTATTCATAGAAAAAAAGCACGAAATTTATTGAAAAAAAACCCGAAAAATATTATTGTAATACTGATACAAGTCACGTTACTATAGTGGTAAATGCTGCAATTAAAATACTGGCAAATGTCGCATCAAATCAACTACGATCTGGACATATCTCGCTCAAATAAAGTAAAAAACTTGTTAACTATTTTTTTCTAAGCTATAAAAAGTATACTTCTGATAATAGAGTTCCATAAATTTTAGTGATCTTATTTTTTTAATAAGTGATGAAATTCACACTCTTCATATCATGGATTATGAAAAAAAATAATTTCAACATGCTGTGTTTCCGGATTTCAAATCAATAGAAAATCTTAATTTCTGCTCAAGAATTTCTCAATGACACGGAGACTTACAATTCTTCGGTAGTAGATTCCTCCTTTCCAGCGAAGAGAGGACCTCGTCCCGCAGCATGTAATTAACACCCCTTCCGAATGGTTCTAAGTGTTTTGGCAGAGTGCCAATCAAGGTTGCCTTTGCGCGGCTGAATTATACTGTGATTTCCCGAAATTGCGCGCGGTATCAGTATTGACCGGTTGGATTGGGATTTCGAGCTACAAAGGATCGTTTAACACTTCTACTGGGTGTAAACGCTAATAGGGGCTGGAAATTACAACCAATGCTCGTTTAACATTTCAAATCCCAAGAGCAATGAAGGGAACTTCAAAATCATCTTTTCAAGTAATTCGGAAGTCCAGCAAAAATTTTTGATTCGCTATACAAATTTTAGAGAATTGATTTACTATACATTTTTGCCCGTCTGTTAAAACGCTGCTGTGGATTTAAAAGACTAGAGCCAAAAGCTTTACTTCTGACTGATGCTGCTCAAAGCCATTAAACGTACTTCTTTGAATTCGATAGATGAGGATTTCTTGCCGCCAAACCCAACTTTGTGAATCCAATCAAAAAGTCAAAGCGTAATATTATAATTTTAGCTTATCACCTGCAGGAGATATTCCGAAAACTAACTGATAAAACCGATGGAAAAGATGAACTATCTGTTAAAGAGTTTTTGGAAACATACAGTTGCGAAATGCCCAGCTGCGGTAAGATTGCGTTTCCTCAAAGGGAAGTAAGGGCTACCAGAAAGTGGCAAGAAAATGCAGGGTTGCAAGATTTAGCACGAAATCGCCCATTTGGTAACAAATATGGCAATATGCCGTAGACTGAGCAAGAACATTTTAAAACGAATTCTTACCGGTTTTCCCGAGAATGTTCTTGAAGGCAGGTCAAAAGCTATATATATATCCTGCCTGCACGCAGAGTGGAGAGTATCTTGAGTAGTATATTGAGTTCAGTAGCAGTTAGCTTGACAGCGACTGAACCGAGTCGAGAGCTGTAGTTTAGTGCTTTACCGTGAAGCTGTCTTTATGTTGTAGCCTGAAGTTTGTTACTGATAGTTTCAGCGTTTTTATCCTAGTTTTTCGACGACTGTAAACGTGTCTTTTGAACTATCTTGCGTAATACTGGCGAATAAATAGTCTGCTGGTCGATCACTCCAAATTAACGAACCCGTCGAATGCAACAATACAATATCATGGATGCTATAGACAACATCAATGTTTCCTGAAATGAGGTAACCGAGAAATGTTTGAAAGAAGTACGGAATAATCTGTGATCGGAGGTAAGCAAGGATTTTGATACAAGAAGATTCATTGTTGATGTCAACGAAACTGTCACTCTAGCTAATGGAACAGGGCTGGATAATATAAATGCAAAATATTGAAGAATTATTGCAAATTACAGCTTGTGAAAGTCTTTCCAACGAAGATCTTAAGCCATTAGTAGAACAGCAAGTGCACGGAAATGAAGAAACTAGTATTTTTAAAGATAAGGTGCTAAAGAAACTTTCAAAGAATTTTCTACAAAACGTTTAGACACTCTAAGGTAGCATAAAACTAGACCACAACTCTAAAAGGCAATCTATGGATTATCATTAATGTCTTGTAAGGATCAGAGACAAGGATAGAGTGTAGAGAGCCTTTTCATTAGCTCAAATAAAAGTTTAACAGTCGGCACCAACTCGTGCGTACAACAATTATGGCCTAAATTAAAAGATAATGGATGAAATAAACTAATGACACAAAGTATAGCCGAACAGCTTCACAATTTCAATAACGCTCAAGCTGGCTTCTGACCGAAATTGGCTTAAACAAGTCTAACGGCCTAAGTAACTTGGCGCCGCAAAATACTAATTGCGAGAGAATAAAATTTAGCAACGTGGCTTTCACATGGGCAGAACACGCTCTGATTTTACCCTGTAAATCCTTCCTTTAAATGCTTTCTAATTTCTATCTCATTTGAATATCGCGCGAGCTAGAAAGTTATGTTCCGACAGAGAAATAGAAACGAGATTTATAGAAAAGCATATTAACATAAAATAACTCGAATAAAAATCAATATTTGCAATAAACTACTACAGAGCTAGTGCAAGAAAAAAGTATTTAACAATAAATGTTACTAAAGCAAAATTGATGTGGACACCACATGTCTTCCTTCGACTGCTGTTAATATTGTTACGGATTTCGTATTTATTTAGAATTACAATTAAAATTGCTTTATTTTCCCGTGCAACGCAGACAATTTTTGAAAAGAAAGCTACGTCGGAAAAAAAAAAAACAGCGCATGCATTTAATATTTAATAAATAAATACAGGGTGTTTATAAAGTTCCGGACCCATTTTGATGTTTAATAACTCATAAAATAATAAAGATTGATTAAAATTAATAACATAAATGGTTAGATAGACTCAAAAAGTTTCATGACCCTTGTCAATGAACTTCCACGTGTGCCCCCTTCGTCGCACGGAGAATATCAAGTCGATATTCAATTTCACGCCAGGTACCGGCAAGCATGTCGGCATCCACAGAGGCTATTGCGGTTGTAATTCTGGCTTTTAGGTCATCAATGTTCGACACTCTCCTACTGTAAACGTTGTAGTTTACAAATCACCAAAGGAAAAAGTCCAGCGGCGTTATATCAGGTGATCTGGGTGGCCAATGAATTGGACCTCCTTGCCCAATCCATCTTCCTGCAAAATGGTCATTCAAAGAACTACGAACGATGGTACAATGAGATGGTGCACCATCTTGTTGCAAAACAAAATGTGGCTGAAGCTCTTCTAGTTGTGAAAATACGAAGTTTTCCAACATGTCTAAGTATACGACTGATGAGACCGCCTTTTCTGTAAAACCGAAAGGCCCAATGAATTGGTGGTGCATTAGTCCACACCATGCATTAACCTTTGGGGAATTCCTTTGTGCCTCACGGTATTCATGGGGGTTTTCAGATCCCCATATGGGCCTATTATGGCGATTAACAATGCCAGAAAGATGAAAGGATGCTTCGTCGGAGAACATTATGCGCATCAGAAATTCAGCATCATCTTCTATCCTCCTTAGCATATCTGTTGCTAAGGCCATTTTCCTAGGCCTCTCATCCGGTTTTAAAACTTGAACGATTTGAACTTTGTATGCATGCAGTCTTAATTTTTTCTTAATAACCTTGTACACCGTCGAAATTGGCGTATCCAATTCTCTTGCCGCTGATCTCACAGATCTTCTAGGATTGTGTAAAAATGTCTCTCTAACACGCTCACCATCAAAATCACTTGTGCGTTTCGGAACGTTTCTTATCTTCGATACTTCCATTTTCTAGAAAATTCTTTCTCCACCACAAGATGCTGCTTTTGGATGGAGGATCTTTTTGGTAAATTCTTCTGCAATTTCTCTGTGTTTGCATTATGGATTTCGTTTCTATGAACCACCATAAAATCTGTGCCTTCTCTTGTGCTCCATAATATCCGGTCGAATAAAACATCACATACAAAAGTACTAGAACAAACATATCAAAAATTAACGTAACATTGCAATAGTTTTCAAATACAAAAGTACTAGAACAAACAAATCAAAAATTAACGTAACATTGCAATAGTTTTCAAAAACAAAAGAGAGAAAAATGCAATTAATAAGCAGACGATATTTAGAAAAGTACAGATATTTTGACAGGAAGATGAAATTATCTGAAATTAACCACACGCACAGACAATATTTACAAAAGTAAAGATATTCAAACCTGAAAAGGAAAATATGTAAGTTATTCCATCAATAAATGCCATAAGTTTGTTTATATCTGCATTATTTTATGAGTTATTAAACATCAAAATGGGTCCAGGACTTTATAAACACACTGTATCTCATAATTACTGTTGCATCCTCAAATATCGAGAACAATCGAGGTTTTACTAGAATATTCTAGTAAATAATTAGCCAAATTAAAAAGCACCTCAGCTTAGTTGAAGTTGTAGCCGTTTTAAGCTACAGTTTTACTTAATGCTGTGATTGATTTTAGCGAATTCGCTGTGAGATTGGATTAACTTTATCTGTTTTTGAATTGAATTCTGTTTAACGTTTGAGATATTCTGATATTGTACGAATATCTCTGAGGAAATATTTAAGCATTTTGTTCTATTCCTTGTGAAAAGAATAAACTTTATTAATTTTTTAACGACTTGTGCATTCAATCCATTACGAACCCGTACGCTGGCAACAATATATACACATTTTTTGTTGAACTTCATTTTCGCGCATTATTCTAACTTAATAACCGATCCCTCAAACCAAGTTGAAAATGACATAAAAAACTGCAAGTTTTTAAATTAAACATCCCGGTCAATTTTTGTCTTTACGGGAGACTTCCTGCATCTAATTGTTTTTGAGTTTTGCGAGATACATACATACATAGGTATGTAGGTACAGAAATCTCGAAAAATTCCATTTTGAGGTCCCCCTGAAATCCATTTTACAGTCCGTTTTGGAAAAAAACAATCCTTTATTCGGTATGTACGCACAGATGTTACCCCTCCCCCCAAAAAATATAGTCAAAAAGGATTCGGGAACCGTCAAAATCGGTATTTCTGTTTAAATATGATACCTAAAATTTCTCGCGATTCCACTACCTGTTTTACTTCGTAACTTTTTCTTTTTCTTTTTTCTGTTTTTCTTATCTCCATTGTTTACGTGTTAGGATAACCTCGTTTAACGCTAGAACTTATTGGATCGTTTCTCCGCGTTACGCAGAGTTTTATTGTAGAACGTTTTTCCCCTCATAAATTTATTGACTTTTTTATATGGTATTTTTACCTTGGCTTTTCTGCTTGCTTGTTTGTTTCAAACATTGAAATTAATTTTTGATCCTTCTTACTGATTCACCCGTCTTCTTTGAAAATTTCATGGATGCGTAGGTGACTAATAATAGAAGTATTCTATAATATTTCTTTCGAAATTCATTAGAAAGTCCTCCACGAAGGCATCCCTCCCTTTAGGCAGATAGCCCTCGTGTGCTTTGCCATAACTGAATAACCTAACCTAACCTTTCGAAATTCGATGCAGATAATTTTATCTAACATTGAAATTTTATCTCATATTCTTAATTGGTGATTAAATTAAGCACTGAAAAGTTTTATCAGAATTTTTTTTGAGAGATTGAAAACTAATTCCCTTGGAGTTCTGAATCCATGAGGCTCGTGCTTTTATTCCACGGTGCCGAGGCTGTTATGGTACAGATCTTACTTAGTATATTCCTAGTTAGTACGGTGCAGATCCTAGTTAATAAATGACTATCGAGGAAATCTATCTGTCTATAAGGGAAGACAGGCTTTCGTCAGGACTACTTAAGAGAAACTGGCTCGTATCCATGTTATACATGATGGAAAAACCTATTAAAACGCTGGTTTAATGAGTCCCTTCGCCTGGAACCAAATCCAAGTCGAACTAGCAAAGTTCAGCGACTTTACACCTCGGCCGTTGGTGGGCGCTAAAAGCACATTTTAAAAAACACTTTAATAATGTGGCATACATATTTGATAAGAGACGCTTTTTTATAACAAAGTTATTTAATACTGTAAGACAATTGTTTGTGTTAGTATTTTAGTGTTCCTTATTTATCTCTGTATTCGATTTTTAGGGTTGTTTTATTTGATGCTTAGTGACGTGTTACCTGTTAGTATAAGGATCTGTATTATATGCTTGTCCTGCAATATCTGTGCCTGAAATAGGCTGTGTTTATGTACCATCTACAATTAGCAAATGCCATTCCTTTGTATTTCTTAATAACATTGTGTAACTAGCAATTGTTTGGAATTCTATGTTTATGAACGTCGCGAAATGAAATCCCGATGAGGTGCTGTTGGAGTACCAGGAGTTGCTTACCCTAGGTAGTTGTGTGATCCAGATAATACCCGAGTAATCTATTGTAAGTTGCCTGGTGTCCGGAATCTCTTTTAATTATCATCTCTAAGACAATAACAATAAGAATTCATAAAAGTATCATTTTACTTTCAAGCCCTCTCAAAATTTCAGTGGCTGTCTCATACGTTAGAGTAGATTAAAAAAAACTTGCATCAGAAGCCGTTCATGGCTTCACTCTCCTTGAACTATTTCTAGAACAATGTTAGAAAATATCAGTAAACCACTACTACTATTACTAAGCCAACTGCAGGACGTCTTGCTTTAGACAGATGGAGTTCGTGGCCAGCAAAAAAACAGCATGGTAGAGACTGAGATGACATAGACGCGAAGAGACATTTATTATTTTTATTCTCATACTACACTGGTGTGCAAAAGTTAAAGACGAGACGGGTTTTTCAATATAACTTTGTACAAAAGCTTTCCAAATCAACACATTTAATACCGTAAGATCCCCAATACGTAAGGACATGAGTAATGTAAGCAACACTTACTAAAAGAGAAATCAGAGGAATAAAAAGAAGCTTTATTGAAAAAGTAGCATGGAGCGCAATGCGACTGAAGGCCGAAACATCCCTGTGATGGGTGTCCAGCAAGAAACATCCGGTCTTTAATAGGGGATATGATCTCCCCTGACTGCTAGGCAGGTTTCACATCATTTGTGCATGCTGGATATGTGGTTGTTAATGAGCTGTTGAGACACTGCTGCTCGTTCCTCTTGTAGCACCAATCGCAGTTTCGGAATCGTTACTGGCGATAAGTTACGTGCTGCCACGGGTCTCCCTAGTAAGTTCCGTACATGCTTGACGGGATTTAGATCGAGAGACCTAACCGACCAATCCATGTGTTCAATATCTTCACTCTCCAACAGCTCTTCGACAGTAACTGTGCGATGAGGTGGAGCGTTGTCGTCCATGAAGAGGAATTGAGGACCCATAGCCCTTGTGAAAAGACGCATGTAAGGAAGAAGAACCTCGTTACAATAGCAGTCCCAGGTGACGAACCCTCCAAAACAGTCCCTTTTGATGATGTTGAAGGGGTTATTGCGTGTTCCCCGCATCTGTCCTGATGTGTATGTGTCTAGAATCGCAACTCAGACTAAATCTGATCTCATCTGTGAAGAGTACTCGTCCCCATTCATTGTTTCTCCAATTCCGGTGTTCCCGGCACCACAGAGAACGCCTTCTCCGATGGGCAGGCGTTAGAGGTACACACCGTACAGGGCGTCGTGCAAACAGGCCACCACCGTGCAGTCTCCTGGCCACGGTAAAACGCGATATCGGTCGTCCAGTCGCCTGTGTCGTGTGTCTAGCGATTTCTCCCGCTGTCTGCCGCGTGCTTCTTCTGGCCTGTAAGGCAATATACCGGTCATCTGCGGGTGTGGTTCCTCGTGGACGACCACTACTAAAGCCCCGGATAGCTGTTCCTGTAGTTTGAAATTGTCTCCAACGTCGTGAAACGATGCTGTGAGCAATTCCGAACTCTGCAGCCACACTTGTCACACTGCGGCCTTCCTTCAGCTTCCCGATGATTCGACCTCGGATAAAAGCATCCAGATGTCATCTAACAGATTGATTATTCGCAATTTCTCGCTGAGGCAGCAACTCGGTGTGATTTTAACTGCTATACGGCGTGCAATCTCTTTGCCAGAAATACTGATCTTACACCGACAACATGCTTTATACTACTCAGACACTCCCCCATTACATCTACCTGCATATCTGCGTATGTGCTACCGTACATCACCTTACTTATTACTTGATTGGTCTTTCTGTCCGCTCTGCCTCTTCGTTCAGCTGATATGCTAATTTTTCGACTTCGTCCTTAATTTTTGCACACCAGTGTATTATACCTAATATCACAATATACGCAATAATGTAAACCTTTTTTATATTTTCAATGGCGGGGCTCATGAAAACGAATAAAAAATGTAGTAGAAACAACATCAGAAAGTTTAAAAGATAACCGAAGATTATCGCACTAAAAGCCTTCTAGCCTCCCAATGTCTAGAAGCATCAGTATCTCCATAAAGAACTCCGCAGACAGGCAGGTGATGTTGGTTCATAGTCTCGTTTTTGTCACACGAAGGACAGGTTGTTGTTGATGCTCACTTGTCTGAAGTAGTCGGACCAAACCAAGCCCACGAAATTCTTCGTGGAAAGGAGCGCTAGATTACGTCTGTCGTTGGCAATAGCCTTGAGCACCTAACAATTGACAGTGCGATTTGGAGAGCACCTGGGAGGACGGATCCGAGGGTCTCCCATCCCTCTCCCCTCCCACCAAACCACACGAGAGGACTTTTGGCTCGCCGCACATTTAAAGTGCCGCCATGGGGCACCGACACTATACATTTACAAACATCCATGCCTTCTCCGGGATTCGAAACCAGGCCCTTCGGCACGGCAGTCAGTGACGCTAATCACTATACCGGTTGGGCGGCACAAAGAACAGGTAGCATCAGGAAGAAAGCCAATACGACATAAACCGAGCAGCCAGGCAATAATCCCCTGTAAAAAGTCGAAAAGCAACCATTGCCTCCCGCCTTGGTTCATCAGGTACATCTGAAAGATAATTTTTCCATACTTGGCTTCAAGTTTTCACAGGAGTTCATTCTGGTACTTCGACTGCATTAATTGTCTTATAAATAATTTAGAGGTGAGGAAAGAGGTTTTTCGTTTATACAGTGTAACAGCATTATACTCTTTTTGACAAGAAAAATCTGCCTTATCGTTACATGCAAATTAGGGTGACCAGAGGTCCACTGCAAAACACGTCTATGCCGAGACTTCAAGCAAATTAGCAGCTCTTGACAGTGGGAAATCTCGTGTGATAGTGAAGCCTGAATAGATCTGATGGAATGTATGGCAGCTTGTGAATCTGATAGCACTACTATATTTTTAAATCTACTCAGTTGGCAAGTTAACTGTTTAAGTGCGATGCGGATTGCCTCCACTTTACCGTCAAAGGCCCTATTTTCCAACTGATGCATAGAAAAAAAATAATTTCGAGAAAACACCGGCTCCAGCGTTTTCGTATTGAAAGCTGAATCCCATCTGTATGTGTAATCCCATCTGTATGAACAAGTAGCCACTCATTTTCAGGACATATAGCCTCAACAGTCTCCAAGGCGATACATTTTAGTACATCCGATGAAGTATCCTTTTTGTGATGCGAATTGAGTCAAATTTACGTTTTTTCCAGTAAATTCCGTAAAGAGAGCAGCCTTCCATTGATCAGGCGTCCAGTGGATGCGTTGTCATGCCCACTGCAAATGGTCCCTCCTATGGCGTGACTAGAGTGGCACGCTAATGGGCTCGCATACAGACCACCTACGTGAAGCCTTCTACACACAGTTTTTTATCTCCTCAGAAACAGGCACGCCGAGAATCAGTATCCAATCTGAATTTCGACTCATTGATAAAAAACTACGGTGCTGCACTTAACTCTGATCCAAGGCGCATATTGTCTGCACCATTCTAAAGCTGCTGTGCTGCAGTGAGCAGGGCGCAAATATATAGCCCTATCTCATGAAACCCTCAGGCAATCGCACTACACAGTGAAACTCTTGTTTTAGTAATAGCATTCAACTCACGTGACAGCTGTGAAGCTATAGTTGTCCTGTGTCGTCGCTCGGAAAGATAAAAATATCGATCCCAGTTCGTCGTAGTAGATATTGGTCGACTTTCTCTAGGATCTTCTCGATATGGATCTAGTGTTTCGAAACTCATTTCGCAAACTGCAAGACGTCACTAGGCGTTACACTGAGTTTTGTAGCCACCTGCGTTTGAGACTGGCCTGCTTTCAATTTACCCAGCATTTTCCATCTCATTCAGTCATCCATACGTTCGTGCCTTCTCATTTCCCCTTATACTTAAATAATGTGCCCAACTGTTGCAAGAAACATTATAAGAGTTGTTTCATGTAAGAGCATGCTGCATTCTAAGCGTTGTTTCATAACATTCGAAAATGTCATGAAGGATTACGAGCACATAAATCGCCCAAAACCCGTCGTACGCTTACATTCTCTTTACAATCAGAACTCGACCGAAACACATGCGTATTCTTACGTATGTCACTCTGAATATTTGCATAATTCTTTGGTGGCCTAATTAATATCTTTGATTCAATAATTCGTAAAAATAGATAATTTTCTTAAAAATAATTTCGTAAATTTTGCAAATTCTTTTAATTTTGCATACATGTTTACACTGAGAGTGAATTGAAGCATTTCCTAAAGAATGGATATGTTTGAAGAACAAAGGCTCGAAGTTTCATTCTCACTTCGAAAAATTTTCAGAGGTATGTGGAAATTTGAATAATGTCTTCGAAGAAATTAATCCACCCATTTTCTTCATGGTGTGCCTTTTGCCAAACCAAGCTATCTTGTAACAGTATACTTAAAGGTTATCTGCTTGGTAAAATGACCTTCGTGGTAAACGTTATGAAGGAAACTGGTTTTATTATTTATATTTCATGCAGGGGAAAAGACGAAAATATCCACGCTGGCAACTCACGTGACAAAATATATAGGAACTCGGAAGAAATAAATGTAATTGCATTAAAATGTTTTTTTTTTCAGTTATTCTCTTAAAAGAAGAAGCTGATAAAAACGTAGTTATATACAGTAATAAAATACATACTTTTGTTATAAAATAAAGAATAAGAATCTTTTGTCGTGGATTCTTAAGGAGTAGAAAGATTTTGATACCTAGTAAATGAAGGAACTTTTGGGATTCATTCTGAACACTTACTTATGTGATTCCTCTGTTTTAAAAGTAAGATTCTGGTGTAAGGAAAATGCTATTTGCATTCCACATTTTCAGGAATGATTCCACTTTCATCAAATTATTTGATTCAAATCTGCGAACTATTTGATAGTTCGCAGATTTGAATGAAAACGTCGGGAATGAATCGCAACATTTGAATGAAGTTGTTAAAAGTAACATGACGCAAAAAGGATATTATTTTTATTCTTTTCTTAATAAATGTTAACTCTTTGACGCGCGATGATCGCGACCTGAAACCACCAATTTTCGAATATTTTTCTCCTCTTCTTTCCGAAATTTTTGAGTGAAACCCGATTGATTACTAATCTTGTACCTTAAAATAACACAAAATGACTGCAGAATCATACATTTTTTAGATATTAGTACTTCAAGTCGGATGCTTTTTAAAATTCGTTTTCAAGAGACAAAATAGCTTCCTTTTATTAATATAAACAACTTTAAATTTCAAAAGTTATTCATTGGACATCATTATTCCTATTGTAAACAATAAAAAATAGCAATAATTCAACTGCATATATAAAAAAAACCTACGTATATTTAAGCATTTGCTTTGTGGTTTCAGGCCGCGATCACTGAGCCACTACAGCATTCTGCCACAATGCTCACAATCCTCTAGAGGCTCAGTGGTCGCGCCTTGAAACCACTGCCCTTCACAATGGTGTTTGCTGCTTTTCAAATAGGAATGTGTATTTTTAGCCGGATATAGATAAGGGGCTTTGAAAGCCCAGAGTTATTTTATTACTAAACAATTCATGCACCTGCCCAGTGAAAAGGTCTTTCATTTCCAGAGAATATTCCCTGAGCTTAACACGCTTGCTTCCTATGCTAGTAATGCGATTTTATAATTTTTATATGGTTTAAATATAATGTAAATATAATTTGCTATAATTAAAAATAGAAATCTCGTAAAAGTTTTATTTAAATTTAAAATATTTTATAAATATTTGGGACAAAATACGAATAAAATAAATACGAATAGCAAACGAATATCCGTATCAAAGCCAAAAAGACCAAGCCCTCCCCTATTTAACATAAAAAAGCACAAAATTCATATGCCAGACAAAAAGAGACTAAATAATGCTGGACGTAATCCAGTAAAATTCAAGTCCTGGCGGTACATTTTGTAGCACAAGAGGAAACCTCATAGAACAACTTACATGCGCGAAACCTTGCAATGTGTGTCTAATGCATATAACCAAAAAACAAAGTATGCTTTCGCAAAAAAAAATTTGTTCTTTGACTAAAAAAAACACTGAGCTTTTTTTTTAATCCTTACGTTACTGAGTTTTTTATCCATTTATCCGGACGTCCTTATTATGTACGTTCTTATGTTTTCACTGCTATAGAAAAATTGCATAAATGTTTACTTTTTTCCTTTTTTCTAACGATTTACTTTGTAAAATAATATAAAAAATTTATATATAATGCAATTCTTAAATACAGTTTTTTTAAATACGCAAATTTCGTCATTTATTGGAATTGCGCAAGGAAAAAACTAAGTTTTTGCCCCCTACTGCCTCAGTAAGTTTCAAAGTCATACACGCGCGCTGATCTCACAGTACGACAATCACCTACAGATTAATGGGCAAGAATAGATTTTTTCGGATTCATATATTATTTGTCTCTTAGGATCATATTATTCAATTTCTAGAATTTTTTAGTTAAAAAACTATAAAAATAATATCGCGCTCTTAAAATAAGATGCATGACACAAATTATAATTAAAGAAGCAGTAATAGGTTCAATCTTAAGTTACGATTATTGTTCGAAGTTCTCTGATCTGCAAGGTTTTAAAATTGATCCAGTTTAGTCCGTTTACCAAGATCTTGACTTGCGCCATTCTCTTTACCATTTTGGACTGAGTTCCGACGCGAGACGAGAGTATTAAATAAGAGCGCACGTCTTCGTGTCTTATAATTAAGAAATCGAACAAGAAAGGTAAAAATGCTTGCGGGATTAGAATTGTAAATTTAAAGCAAGCAGTGGCAAAAATCAAACACGTTTTCTTTTCACCTCTTCACCGTCTAGCATTTCCTCATTTGTTTCCTCATTAGAGACTCCCTTCCGAGCAAATTTAATGGAAAGATAAAATTGTCTTCCCGTTGCTACAGTTGAAAGCGGTCCCTGGACTATGCCAAAAATTATCACTTTTCCTCTTTCTTTATTTCGAATCGATGAAAACAAGATTTTAGTTAATTTATTCTATCACGAAGCTCAACAGTACTAGGGTTTAGAAGTGTATTAACAGGTAGCTTTGTCTTCAGATGGTGGAATAAATTTTCATATTTCTTCAGTTTGGTAAAATCTTGAAGTTTAAGGCGTTTTTTAATGAGTCTGTAAGGAGTTCTGTTATTATTTAACTGACGATTAGAAATTCACATTTCGTCTTTGTCTATCTTCAGATACGAACTACAGTCAGAGATAATTTTTAAATTTAGAATTTTAGAATTTTCCGTCGCAAATATTTTAGCCTTCCTTTTCTACATTTGAGAGATATGTCGATTAGCCAACGGTCTCCTTAACGAGTCAATACGATCTTATATAATTCCTAATAATTGTTTTCAGTTTTTAATAGTTAAGGTTTTTTATTACATAGTCAATCATGTTAAGCTTTCCCCCCCTCAGCAAAGTAGAGGAGTGGATAAGATCCCGGAACATTGGTAGTTTGACTCAGTAGTTTCAATCTCGGTGATCGGTGGTTTCGTGGTTTTACCCATATGTAAGGCGAATACGAGTCAGTTGCACTTAGAAACTCCTTCATGATATCCTTCTCATTATGCGGACAGTTCACTTATGCAATGTCTTATACAATTAAAAATCTTTAGTGGGTTTACTGTTAGATTGGTCAAAAGTGATTGATGATTTTTTTCCCGCAGATTCGAATCATAAGTCAGTCTCATTTAATTAATTATAATTTAAGTCTTCAATGTTTGTTTTCTTATGCTCATCTTGAATGTTTATGTTCGATTGTCTTGTTCGTTTATTCAGTTAGGGCAAAACACGTAAGCAAAGCTTTGGGCTATTTGGAAAGTGGTAAGCATGCCTTCGTGGAAGCCATTGGTTCGTGCAAACTGGTTCGTGCTCACTTTGTATATGGGTAGAACGGCAAAGGAGAATAAGAGGAAAAGCTATATGAAAATTTAGAGTAGGTTTTAATGATGCATATGGTGTAAATGCAAGAAGGACGATGTTATGTTTAAAGCGAAATGACATAGTTCGGTAGAAATGCGAACATAATGCTTATATTATATGATAGCAGACCTAGTGTATAATGTATTTCTCCCACCTTCCTAGCATGCCTTCGTATTGTAGTGGTCAGCACGCTCGGGGCGTATTCGAGAGGTCCATGGTTCGCGTCCCGCCGAGAGCATTGCTCATTTTTAATGTCTCCTGCTTCGAAATAAAACTAATATCTCTACGGTAGTGCCCGAGCTAAAAAGTGGTGGATGATGATTCTGCACTACCAGGATTTGGGGATTTGGTCCGCTGATCCCTAGTCGCCCTTTAGAAGGGGGAATATGTAAGGTATTTCTCCCGCCTTCTTAGCATGCCTTGGTGATGTGGTGGTCAGTACGCTTGGCGCATATTCCAGATGCCGTGATTCAAGTCCCGGCGAGGGCAATACTAATTTTTCACATCTTCTGCTTTAGAAAAATACCTAATGTCTCTACAAGTGGTGCGTAGTACTTGAACACATCAGTAATAAAAATATTCTGGATTGACAGTGACAATGACAAACCTTACTCGATCTTCTTATGCAATGGAAGTGCTCATTATTTTCAGTCCAGAACAGTGTTATTTCGAACGGGCTATTAGTATCGGAACAGGATTTGGCCTCATGCAAGATAAACGGATGTATCGTTTTTCAGATATATGCTACGAAATATTATTGTCCTGTATTATTTTTAAAGAAGTTAAATAAATACGAAAAAAAAAATCTGAAAGCTGATTGATCTGAAATCAGATTGTACATTACTCCCCAAAGGGGCGTTTTTTAATGTTTTATTTATTACCTTTATTTATTAAATATCATGTTCCTCGCACTTAAACCATAAAATTCAATTCAACAGCAATATTACAAAATAATTTTTAAGTGAGCATATCTTTAGAATTTCCGATACGCAGTCTCGCGGGCTGAAGATGAAAATGTTTCTTTTTTCGTACAGTGTTGCCATTCCTCGCTTTGAAGTCACTGAGTTTCTTAATAAAAAATTCTCTAATCTCTGAAAAAATATGAAATAGATAATAAAACAAATTCCAAATTAGGACTTCCAAATCGCCATATTCCGTGAAGGATTGCATTATTCAAAATTTGAAGGCTCTAGGCACCGTTTTTTTATCCCAATGCGTGAACCATACATACATTTGTGCAGATTCTTCATTATTTTATTTCTTTAAATGTAATACGGGGCTCTAATATTTGGTGGCAAGTGTTTGAAAAATAAATCAACGCAGAAAGAGAATCGACGGAAAATGTCAAAACAAAATCAATAGCCTTTCTAGTCTAACGCACTTTGGGCTATTAATGACGAATCTGCATGAATGTATGTAAGTTTTTCACATTACGCAAAAACGACGGTACCTAGAGACATTCCATTTTGAATAACGTAGTGCTACACCCGAACAGGTGCACATGGAAGTCCGTATTTTGAATTTCGAATTTCATAATTCATGAAACTTTACGGAATATTTGATTAACAAACTCAATATTCACAAAGCGAGCAGTGGCAACACTGTACGGAATAAAACATTTTTATCAGCAGGGTGCGACAGTGTCTATCGGAAATTCTAAAGCTATGCCATTTTAAAATATTTTATGACTTTGCTGTAGAATCGAATTTTGTGTGGCCTAAGTGCAAAGAACGTGATATTTAACAAAGTTAACACACAAAACGTTAAAAGAGAAAAAGGGCATTTTCCAAGCCATCTTACTAAGAAAACTGAACATTGATTTGATGAAATGAGAAAAGACTGAAAACAGAATAGGAAAATTTATGCGAAGCCTTCATGTATTATAAATCTAAACACATGCTGCTTTTAAAATTTTGTAATTTTGCTGTTGAATTGTACATAGCATAAGTGCAAAGAAAATTATGATTAATAGCAAAGATTATAGCGATAGAAAGAAATGGGTTAGCAGGAGTGAACAGCAGACTGGTAGACTGCCAGATCAACAGGAGTGTGAAAAACCTTAACAAATCCTCTTGGGCTATCGATAAAATCTGAATATTCTCGATTTCGGTTTTTGGCTTGTTTTGTCTGAGCTGTTTCCGTTCATATAGGAGAAGGTTTTCTATCAGTCTATGTATATTCGTATTCAAGCTACCATATTTCAACTAAGCAGACTTAACAACGCAAGCAAACAGCATCTTAATTTACATTATGCGGCAGTGGTACTGAAGCAGATGTTTCGAAACATGTAAGACATTGACAAATACCATAAATAAAAAGTTATTATATGTCTACGTCAAGCTTTATAAAAGTCGTTTAGTCATTTTTTGTCAAAAGGTTTCAAGAAAAAACTTCTTGGAAATTTCAAGGAACTGGACATTTTTGATGGGTTCGTTAATTAACTAATTACTAATGCTTTTGCATTTTAATTTTAATCACGCAAAAGAACGTTTTCTGCTTAATGAAAATCTGGCTTTTGTCTTCTTCATAAAGCAGAGAGCAGATTTTTATTCGTTTTATGTTCATGTAAATACTTTGTCCCCGAAATGTGAGTTTAAAGTCTGGGGCTTAATATCAGAATTTTGGTTTATAAGCCAACTGACGGAGTTCTAGTACGTATGTTTTCTTATAACAGCAAAATTGTGTAGTTTAAATTATTTTGAAGGATTATCTGGAGACAACCACCTTGAGAATATAACATTTTAAAATAATACACCATGTTCTTCATCCAGAAGACTGACTCTTTTGATATGATCATGCAACTATTTAATATTTGGGCTTTTATCTGAGATATAGATTGGATCGACATGTTCAGAAACTTTCATCAAGTAAGCAAACTGTTATCCAACTTCCCTAAAAGAAGTGCTTCGTATATCTGAACTGTAAGGAATTGTCAAGTAAAAAAACAATTTGGGCCCTTAAACCGTGCCATCATTGCAAGATCGAAAGAATCTGTTTTGTGGCAGGAATTAAACGGTGCCTACCATATAGCAGATTCCATAACGCATCCAAACCCAAAATTGAACGGACAGAAAGAATTCAAGGACATAAGAAATCCTAAGGAATCTAAACACAGTAACAAGAAGATTACCTCTTTCAAAAGATTCTTCTTAGAATATGGCTTGGATTCCTTTGATGGAAAGGATGCTCAGTGCTTCAGCTGTATACTTTCTGGTCAAGGTTCATGATCATATGGTAGCGGCTGAAAGGGATTTATTCTCTTCAACAAAAGGAAAGAGTCATCTTATTCTGCTATTACGGTAGATATTATCTCCAAGATTTTGATGCAAAAGGGATGAAACATAAGTAAATTAGGAATTCTACTTTTCAAATTTCAAGAAGAGGATGAATGTTACATGCTAAGCGTACGCTATCTAGTTATAGTACAACTCGGTACATAAGAACAGAACCGCATCCCGATTTGGCTCTAGCTACATTGAGTAATGTTGTTTGGTAGGCAGTAGACTTTCTATTTCACATTTCGCTGCTTCTTAAAGTTATGACTCGCAGTTTAAATTGTGCATGAAGGTTTCAATGATACATCATGGAAACATAATTGCACACGCAATCACAAAGCAAATGTTTATAAACATTTACGTAATTTTGCATGTGCACTCTATCTGACTTTCATTATACAGGAGAACTCATTATTTAAAATAGCATTAACGTTGACGACAATCCTACGGCAGACATTAACGGCAATTATACGTAAATTACTGAAGTAATTTTAACTTGAAAATGTGCGTTGCCAACCTACTAAAATTAGAATGTGTATCATCAACTTAGTGAAGTTTGCGAAAATGTGATGTGGGGTTCCAACCTTTTATTTTACAGCTCAATGTGAGGAACGTATGCACTGATAAGCGAATAATCGCTTGAGTGTGTGAACAGAGACGTAAGATTCAAGAAAAGTTAGCTAACCTTTATTTCTCAAAATAAGAATGAACACAGTCTGCTCCTATTTCGGAGCGTACAGCAAAGCCTCCACTTGGGCTTGAACTCAAATTAATAAGAATTAAACCTTAACTAATGCTTAACTAAAAGACATAGCCGAAGCTATCAGGATTGTAAGTAGTTGGCCCCTGAATCTGAATTAAGTCGGCGAAGCTATCAAGGGCCTGAAGTACGGCCGAGCGTAGTAATAGCTTAGAGAGAGACGCAGCCAAAGGCAAACGCGCGCTAGTCAGGAATTCTGGCTATCTAACGAAGTCAGTGAAGCATCGACTTTACTACTATACTTAATTAAGATTTAGGGGCTAATACTACTCTTACTCATTTGCATTAAATGCATTTCTGGAAATACATTCTGGTAGGAAAATGTAAGCTGAAGCTAGAAGAGATAGGAAAGGTGCATAAACTTAAAGTAACTGTTACAAAGTTAGGATAAACCTTACACACTTTTCAACTTTTAAAAATCTTTGTGCAGTTTACGTCTTCAGTACTGCACATGAGGCAAAAATGAATCGCATAACCTAAAAGAATTACAAATGTAACGCCTGCAATTTAAGAAAAAAAGGGAAAAGAATCTGAAAGGTTTCAGATTTTAAATTACGTCCAAGGAGCGTTTTTTTAACATTTCGTATGTTACCTTTATATATTAAATGTCATGTTCTTCGCATTTAAACTATAAAATTCAGTTCAAGAGCAATAATTCAAAGTAATTTTAAAATGTGCGTATCTGTAGAATTTCCGATGCACAGTTTCGCGCTCTGGAGATGAAAATGTTTTTGCCGTACAACACTGCCATTGCTTGGTTGGAAATATTTGAGTTTGTTAATCAAAAATTCGTTAACGTTTTACAGAATATGAAATCGATAATAAAACAAATTCCAAATTTTAGATGTCCATATTCGGGTGGAAATGTTCAATATTCAAAATTTGAGGGCTCTAGGTACCGTCGTGTTATCACAATGCAAGAAAAATACATATATTTTTTCAGATTCTCCATTATTTATGTGTATTACTTTGTTAAGTAATAGTGGACTGTATGATGACTTACGTTTACCTCAGATGAACTTCAATCACTTCAGAGTCGTAATGTTGATCGAATCGCTTCATGGGCCTCTAAATATCACGTTGGCTGAGGAACGGCGTCAGAGTACGGGAAACCTCTAGATTAGGAAGCGCAACTTAGAAGAACCTCTACATTGTTGGAACTCCAGTAATTCCCAAAAAACATGAAGTGCCAATCGCATGCTTAAAAACTCTAACAATTTGCGTCTACGCCGCTCCCCATCTCAAAGACTAGAAATAAAATTTGCATAACAAGAAACAATGTAAATTTCCTTAAATATAAGACAGGGCGATAATATTTGGTGGCAACAATTTGAAAAGGGAAGTAAAGATTTTAGATAATCAACACAAAATGCCAAAACGAAATTAATATTCCTTCTGGGCATATTGCTCCTTTGGACTAAAAAGGTTTAAATGTGAACTTAGTGTATGAAAAATATATTACAAAACTAAATTATGGACACACGCAGAAATTGTTCATGGGAATCAATTGACTTCTCAGTTATTGCCTTTAATGCACTTGGAATGTATATCTTTAAAATTTAACATAATTTTGTAAGGTTTATCCTAATTTTAATAGCAGTTCTTTTAAGTTTATGCATCTCTCCTGTCTATTCTAGTTTCAGCTTACAATTTCCTACCAGAATGTAATTTCAGAAAAGCGATTAATGCAAATGAGTACGAGTAGTATTTAAGTCGATGTTCACAGACTTCGGTAGAGACAGCCGGAGTTCCAGACCAGAGCGCGTTTGCCTTTTGGCTATGTCTCTCTAAGCAATTGCTACGCTCGGCCATACTTTAGGCCCTTGTTTGGCTTCGCTGACTTAATTAAGATTTAGGGGCTAACTACTTAGAACCTTGATAGCTTCTGCTATATCTTTCAGTTAGCTTTAGTTAAGCTTAATTAAGTTTAATTTCATATTCATTTAAGTTCAAGCCCAAGTGGAGGCTTTCTGTGCACTCCGAGTTGGGAGTTGATAGTATCATATTTATTGTAAGAAATAAATGGTAGTTAATCCTTCGTAAGTCTTACATCTCTATTCACACATTTAAGCGATTATTCGCTTATTAGTGTATAAGGTATTTCTCCCGCCTTCTTTTCTTTACCGCATGGTGTAGTGGTCAGCGCACTCAACACGTAACCGAGAGATCCTTGGTTCGATTCCCGGCAAAGGCATTGTTCATTTTTTATCACTCCTGCTCCGAAATAATCTAATGATTCTACAAGTGGCGCCCGAACTTAAAGGTGGTGGATTATGATTCTCTACCACCACGATTTGGCGATTAAGGTCCCTCATCTCCAGTCACCTTCTAAAGGTGGGAATATATAAGGTATTTCTCCAGCCTTCTTCGCATGTCTTCAGGGTGTAGTGATCAGCACACTGGACACGTAACCGAGAGGTCCGTGGTTCGATTGCCGGCGAAGGCGTTGCTCATTTTGCTCTTGCTGCGAAATAACCTAATGACTCTACAAGTATTTGTGGGGTTTGAGTATTGAACACTGAATTAAATAAGTGAATCCCCACAATATAATAAACTCACTTCTTTAGTTGCTCAAGTAGTCTGAATGTATTCCCTTGCATTCGACATTAACTTTCAAGTCCTTTGTGATGCCTCTTTTAGCCTTCAAGTTATGATCGAGTAGAAGGACTCATTGCTCTTCATTCATAATTAATTGTTCTTCTCTGAGAATATAATATGACAGTTTTGAATTTTACAACAAGATAATGCTATACTTCAATATACCGGCTCGATTAATATCTGTCTTTTACGGTTCATTAAAGGCGACAACGCTTATCAAATAAATGCTTCTTCGTATGATGAAAGATAGTTTAAATTATCAAACAAGCCGATCAAATTCAATCTCAGTATTCCGAAGTCGCCGTGACTTAATAACTACACCAAGCACACGCTTTCTGCGTTTTATATACACAGTCCAGTCACATTAATGTGACCATCTGTCAAAAGCCAGAATAACCACCTTTCGCAGAGCGGACTGCTGCGAGACGTGCAGGAAAAGAGTCACATAGGTCCCTGAAGGTGTTCTCTGGGATGTTGAGCCATGCCGACTTTAATGCCGTGGCCAGCTGCGCTAGATTACGCGGTTGAGGATCCATGGCGCGAACAACTCGATCGAGATGGTCCCACAGATGCTCGATTGGGTTTAAGTCAGGTGAGTTTGCTGGCCAGGGGAGGACGGTAAACTCATCCTGGTGCTCTTCGAACCACGCACGTACACTGGCAGCTGTATGGCACCTCGCATTGTCCTGCTGGAAGATGCCATCATCCTGAGGAAAAACAATGCGCATGTAGGGGTGAACATGGTCCGCAAGGACAGATGCGTACTTGTATTGATCCATTGTGCCTTCCACAATGATCAGTGAACCTAGAGAATGCCAGGAAAACATTCCCCAGACCATAATGCTCCCGCCTCCAGCTTGGACCGTTCCGGCAATGGTTGCAGGGTGGTTCCTTTCAGAGGTTTCACGCCTTATACGCCAACGTCCATCTGTCCGATGGAGCATAAAACGCGATTCATCCGAAAACGCAACCTGTCGCCACTCAGTGGACGTCCAGCTGCTGTACTGGCGTGCAAATTCTAGCCTTCGCCGTCGATGAACAGCAGTCAGCATAGGTGCACGAACCAGGCGTCTGCTTCGGAGGCCCAGACGCAGCAATGTTCGCTGAATAGTACTTTGGGAGACACTTTTGGTAGCCCCTTGGTTCATTTTGGTGGTCAGTTGCTCAACGGTAGCCCGTCTATCTGCCCGAACGCATCTCCGCAACCGTCGTTCGCCTCTGTCATCTATGGCCCGTGGTGCACCACATTTGTCACGTCGCTGATTTTGGACAGTCCCATTTTGCCATGCACGGTACACTTTTACCACGGCGGCACGCGAACAGTTCACAAACTCAGCCGTTTCGGAAATGCTTCCACCCTTGGCCCGAAAGCCAATGATCATGCCCTTTTGGAAGTCGGATAAATCGCTTCGTTTCTGCATTACGCCAACGATTGAAATGTTTTCCGAAGCCCTCACACACCCTTTATATACGCTCAACTGCACTGTGCTGCCACCTGCCTTCTGTGATTGGTTATTTAACTCTGACATGGAAAGTACGTGGTGGTCACATTAATGTGACTGGACTGTGTAATTTTCATCCAGCCACCGAGAAATCTCTAGTTAATTCAATTTCTCGAAATGACTGCGAGTCATATACGGTTAAAGTTACATCTAAGGGCCGGATATGGTTACAGTTGCGTATAGTAAACAATTACATTTATTCCATTACAACAACCATTATAATCGCACAGGTACAAGAGAAAAATGTCGAAAAATGCTCTCCAAGTTTGGCGACAAAAAGTCTGCAAAACAATGGCCAACTTGGAGATATTTCGCCAATGTAGCGAGACAGCTATTTACGCAATATTAAATAGAATCACCCTAGTGTTGTTACTTTTCCGGTAAGTTTTGCTTCTTTAGATTTCCATGTTACATTATTAAAAAAAAAAAAGAAAGAAAGCTTTTAGATTTTATATTATGCCCAAAGGGACTTTTTTTTAACGTTTTGTGTCTTACTTTTATTTATTAAATATCATATTCTTCGAACTTAAACCACATAAAATTTGACTCAACAGAAATATCACAAAATAATTTAAAAAGAGCATATCTTTAGAATTTCTGATACACAGTCTCACGCGCTGGAGATAAAAGTGTTTTTGCTGTGCAACGTTGCCATTGCTCGCTTTGAAGTCATTGAGTTTGTTCATCAAAAATTCGTTAAAAGTTTACAAAATATGAAATAGATAATAAAACAAATTCCAAATTAAAGCTCTTCCAGACGTCCGTATTCGGGTGGAGACGGTACGTTTTTCAAAATTGGAATGCTCTAGGTACCGTTGTTTTATCATAATGCCAGAAACATACATACGTTTATACAGTTTCTTCATTATTTAATTTTTTTAAATATATAATGCAGGACGATAATATTTGGTGGCCACAGCCTGAAAAGTGATAGGCCGTTTACAGTGATTCAACGCAAAATTCCGAAAAGAAATTAGTAGCCCTTCTGGGCTAACGATCGTTGGGCTAAAAAAAAGCTACAATTTCACACATAATTTTACTAAAATTATTTACATATGTACAAAATTCGTAACAATACTTATGTCATGCTAGATTTGCATACCGTAGCTCGAAGACGCCTGTATTGCGCAATTTGTACAAAAAAAAGCCGTTATATACATTTATTCCGCAATCATAATTCTTTATAGTATTCTACATTTACCGCATTATTGGTTCTGAGGATTTTAAATTTTGAAAGCGATTTTATGTACCAAATTTGTTGTTTTATTTTACACGCCTTATTGTTCTGTTTCTATTCCTATTTGAATATGCTCACGTATTTAATTACTCACACTTGCAGATGTTTCACTTACTGTGATTGCTTGTCTGTGAAACTGAAGCCATCCATCGAGAATGTTTGTGTCTTTCAGCCTTGTGAAGTCTTTTTTTATCTCCCCCTTCGCATCTCTCTGCTTATCACGTTTTAGCAACTCCACGAGAGAGCGCCCTCCCCTTCACTCATTCCCGGCGTTATGCGAAACTTCATTGTGTCTAATTGCAACGAGAGGTTTTGGAACAAAATGAAAACCGGTAACTCATGAAAATGCAAATTTCGAGAGGCAAAACAATTTCGGTAATTACGAATTCTGGGCATGAAGAATCGAACGTTTCTGGCGAAGGCGTAATAAAACTTTCTTCTTCCTCGAGCTGAGAAGAAGATAGGAAAAAAAATATATATATATATATTTCGAAGAGTTTGATAACGATTATCTTAAGTAGAGAAACATCCCATCTTGGCGAAAGCCCCAATAGCTAACTTCATTTCGAAACCTCGCTCTTAAGTTCATTTATTTAGAAGAACACTTTGAAAATAAAAATAAGCGTAAGAAAGTCCGGCTGCCCTCACCCTACTATCTCCTCTCAAAAACCGTATTCCCAGCGCTTTTATCACTTTATATTTTTGTTTAATGCGACTTGCACGCGCATGTAGAAAATATTAAATTTGCTTTTTAAATATTATGAATCGTTGTAAAGTGAGGTGGAAATTGTTCGGCGCCAGCACACTAAAGAAGTTTGCCCGATAAGGGTGTTTTTGAACTTCTTGTTACATCAATGTCTTGGGAACCTTAAATTAAAAAAAAATTTATAATTTCCCGGATGAGGGATCAGCAGCGAGTTAGCTGCCTGAGAAAGTTTTTTTAAATATTTCAATCACCTATTTTACGAGGATATAGATAAAGTAAATTGGATTTACATACTACCAGCTAATTACAGTTATCCTTATTTCGCTGGATTGTAGTGTACTTGAATTCAATTAGATTACATTACACGAATTCGAGTTTTGCAAAGGAAAATTCAATCGAAAATTGTAAAATATAGCTTTTATTTTCCTTTTTCAGCTAAAAACCATAGAATGTTGTATAAATCCAGCATTAAAACCAGCTTCATTGAATACCTTATATTCTGGAGTATAACGCGCACGTAGAGGGGACCGTCTGGATAGCGGCTCCGAGCGCATTTTCCAAGGTGTGCGCTACGAAAATGGTGGATTCGAGTTGCTTGCAGCTCGAACGTTCTATGAAGGTAAAGAAGTCGCCGAGATGGTATAGTGGTTAGGGGAGCCTACTACGGTACAGAAGAGCCCGGGTTCGAATCCCGGAGAAGACATGGATGTTTGTAAATGTATAGTGTCGGTGCGACATGGCGGCACTCTAAATATGCGGCGAGTCGAAAGTCCTCTCGTGTGGATTGGTGGGAGAGGAGAGGGGTGGGAGAGCCCTGGATTCCCCCCCGGGGGCTCTTCCTCAAAATTGGGGGTGGAAAATAGAAGTCCAACCTCTCTTTGGAGTAGGCTCTGGTAATCATTCTTCCATGTGGTAGCGGACACAACAACAACAACAACGCGCACGTATAATTTCAAACTGCACATTTTAATTTTTAGGTATATTCCCAGTATAACGCGCACCCTTTCTTTACGAAGAAACCTGACAGATAACATGTGCAATGCTCTTAGCTAAGTCATTCATTCAAAGATTTTTCGAGCAATGGTAGGGGAGCAATATGTGTGCGAGATAAATGCCTGAGGGAGTGAATAATTATGCAAGGAGGGAGTGTTGTATTAAATGCAGGTGTGCGCCAGAATGTTATTCTAGGGTTTCGAAAAAAGGTGGGAAAATTCGGGATGGGAATGTACTTTCGACTCGAATAAATCATCGGAATTCGGATTCAGACTTTTTTTCTTTCTGTAGCCATTTGAAGCCGTGATTTCGAACAACGAAGTGAATTTGAAATGAACATCGAAAGCTTTGTTAAAAATCGCATTTGCTTTAATTGAAATACAGTCGATCTAGTATTCCTTCTAGTAGTAAGTATGGCTCCCGCGAAAAGAAACAAACACAGTGCTCGTTCCAAATGCAGAATCATTTAATTTACGAAAGAAAATGAAATTCTGCTGCAGAAAAGATATTTGGTGTTGCTGAAAGCTTCATAATTGAATGGAAGAAAAATTAAATCACAATAATTAATAGTGCCAAAGAATAAGTATGCTTTACATAAAGGAGTAAGGAATGGTCTACCTTAGAAGAATATAGGGTATGTTTCAAAATGATCTCCTTTGTCTCTGCTCCGTTGAAGTTGTAATAACGCAAGTTCAATTAACTTCATGACAAACGCGACGAATCCTGTCTTCTAAGTTCTACAACACAACAATCTTCAAAATTTATACCAGCCAGAGAATGACTTACAAATCTAGCATCAAAAGCAATTTTTTAGAACCTATCTCAAATTGATCAGCTTTGTTGCCAACGCCCACATCCTGCTGATGATGCCATTGCAGTAGCTTATGTTCGATCAATCTGAGAACAAGCGGGGGAATTTTTTCTTTTAAGTTCTACAATAAGTTAATCTTTTAAGTTTATACCAAAACTTTGCAAGTATTTTCTCCCTTCTTTACCCATGTCTTCGTAATGTAATTGGAAGCATATTTGACGCTTATTCCAGAGGTTCAAGGTTCGAGTCCGGGTAAGGACATTGCACATTTTTTACGTCTCCTGTTTCAAAAGAACCTGATCACTCTACAGTAGCTCCCGAACTAAAAGATGGTGGACTATAATTTATCACCAGGAGGATTTAGTTTTCGGGTTCTCCATCCGCCAGTCGCCCTTTAAAAGGAGGAAGCAGATGAGGTATTTTCTCTCTCCTTCCCGCAGACTATCATAGTGTAATTGGAAACCTACTCGACGTGTATTCGAGAGGTTCGGGGTTCGAGTTCCAGAGAGAGCATTGCACATTTTGCAAGTTTTCTGCTTAAAGTAAAAGCCTAATGGCTCTACGCATTTTAGTACATTGTTCTGTTACCGGTTATTATCACTTTCATAAATTTATATCACTGTACTTCTTCATGCAGTTCAAAAACATTTTCGGTTCGCGGCGCCTTGGATAAATTACAATTTTTGCACACGACCTGTTAAGTAACCGAGAACATAGTACTTAACATTGCTTAACAATTAAAAGGCTCAGTTAAAACTGTCGGATTAGTTCACTTAAAAAGGAATTTCTACTCTCTAAAGTTCAGAAACAATGTGGAAAACTACCTGTCATTGAATAAACGAATCTTTGATAGTGGGGAGAGTAAACATTCGTTGCCCATCTTTCGAAATCTTGAATGAAGTTAGACATAACCTCCTCATTTCTTGTTCAACATCGATTTGTTCACGATATTTAATTTTTATCACACTGTTCTTCAAAAACCAGCCCTTGCATAAAAACGTTGTTCGGAGATTCATCTTTTAATGATGCCTATAAAGCCAATTAGTTTTCAACTGTCTAATTTTGTTTCTTAGCAGTGTCGCTCAATAATCTCAACAAGATTTCCTCTTATAGAAGTAAGTTCGTATAAAACTTGGGATTCTAAAAGGCCAAGAGCTGGATCTATGCGAATGTGTCGACATTATCTCCCTGTAAGTGAATTTCAAGTCATTTGATGATCTTGTAGAGAAATTAGGTACTTTTTGAAAGCAGGAGATGTGAAAAATGAGCAATGCCTTCACCGGCCACGGACCTCTCGTACCACGGACCTCTCGAATACGCGCCGAGCGTGCTGACCACAACACCATGGAAGCATGCTCAGAAGGCAAATAAAATACCTTATAAATTGATAAGTTCTTTTCAAAAATATCGGTTTGCATAACGTCTATTAGTTTATAAGGTATTTCTCCCGCCTTCTTAGCATGCCTTCGTGGTGTAATGGTCAGCCCACTCGGCGTATTCGAGATGTCAGACCAGAGCATACCTTCGTGGTCAAGCACACTCGGCGCGTATTCGGGAGGTCCATGGTTCGAGACCCGGCGAAGGCGTTGCTCATTATCAGTTTCTCAGTGGGAGTTTCTTAGTTCAGCGTAAGTTCGATTATTGATTTATCTCTGTGAGCTTCGCTCTTTAGCTCTTTTTCGGCGCTCATTTTCCACGCCTAAATTTCTTTAGAATGCAATTTGCATTGCGTTGTGTTTAACTTTCTTAGTAGTCTGAAGTAGCTACTGATTGGCTCTGTGATACTGTGAAGAGCTGTACGAGTTTTTGTCGTGGAAAGTTCCGGAACTGTGGAGTGTTTCTTTTGGGAAAATTAATTTTATCAAGTTATCATCGTTTCTGTGTGCATTCAATACGTTACGAACCCGTATGCAGGCTACAAAATGACAGTCAAATTGGAAGACTGACAGATCTGCTTTACAGTGATAATTAAGTAAAACATGATGGATATCTAGCATCTAATGTATATATGCAAGTCAAACATGACAAACAAGAAATGTAGGGAATATGGCTTCAAAATACATAGCTAATGAATTTGCGTATTTGCCGTTTTGCGATGCGTGGGAAATATTAAAAGCCTGAATCAGTTTTCAAACTGTCGCCGCAAAATATTGCAGTCCTGTATTATATTTGAAGAAATTAAGTAATGAAGAATCTACATAAATGTATGCATGTTTCTCGCACTGTGATAAAACAACGGTACCTAGAGCCCTCCAATTTTGAATAACGTACGTTTCCACCCGAATATGTTCATTTGAAAGCCCGAATTTTGAATTTTTTTATCTATTTTATATTTTGTAAAACTTTAACGAATTTTTGATGAGCAAACTCAAACGATTTAAAAGCGAGCAATGGCAACTCTCTACTGGAAAAAAACCTTTTTATATAAAGCGGGCTAAACTGTGTATCGGAAATTCTAAAGATGTACTCATTTTAAAATTATTTTGCGATATTGCTGTTGAACTGAATTTCATGGTTTAAGTGCGAAGAACATGATATTTAACAAATAACGTACCTACACACGCGTGTACGCTTGCGTATTTGCCGTACAAGATCTGCATTTTTATCTAGAAGCCAAATCCTGGTGCTGGAGAATCATCATCCAACACCTTTACAGCTCGGGCGCTACTATAGAGGCATTAGGTTATTTCGTAGCAGGTGACATGAAAAATGAGCAATGACATCGCCGAGACTCGAACCACGGACCTCTCAAACACGCGCCGAGTGTGCTGAACACTACACCACAAAGGCATGCTAAGAAGGCAGGAGAAATACCTTATAAATTAAACATTGATATGACGAACTGAAGAAAGACAATAAAACAGAAAAGTGTTATGACAACACTTAACGCTGCATCGGAAATTCTAAATGTATACTGCTATGCTGCTTTTAAAAATTTAGAATTTTGCTGTTGAATCGTATATGACGTAGGTGTTAAGAAAATGATACTCTTAATACTAAATATTAAAAGACAAAAAAATACATTAGCAGGAGTGAGTGTAACAGCAGACTGGTAGATTGTGGGCTCAGCGAGAGAGTGAAAAACTAACAAACCCTTTTGGGCCACCGTTAAAATCTGAAACATTTCAGATTTCTTATTTATTTATTTTGCAATGGGATGAATATTTTTGTAAGCATCTAACAAAAAGGAGAAATTAAAAAAAATAAATTTTATTTTGAAGGGAAGCTTAGAATTTGTATCAAATTTATTTAGAAGTAAAGAAGAGGCTTAAATTCGAATCTCACTACATCAAAATAAATTACCTTTTTTTATAACGTTCTGCGTAAGATAAGTAAGCAAATATAAAACAAGCATATGTAATTTATGTATCATTAATTATTTCATTCATTAAATATACGTTGCGTTAGATAAACATTACAGTTCAGTTTAATTGTAAAATGAAATTGAAATGTACGGACCATTAAACGAAGAGAATTTACTGTAGCAGGAGGGAAAGAACTAAACGCAGTAAAGGAAGTTCATTTAAAAAGTCATAAAAATAAATTCTCATCTTTTAATATTCTGTCTACATGATTTGGGCATAGGAGTAAATGAGCAACAGTCCTTACATAAGTTACTTTTAATTATTTGCTGTACGACTTTCAAGGAGGAAAAAAAATGGCCGCAGAAAGGAAACTTAAAACAATTGTTAGGCATTACACATTTCATTAAATTCCTCGCAGTTTTCCCTCGATTAACCCCTTTGGGGAAAATTAAGACATTTCAAGATAGGTCTCTTTTCAGCGTTTCACTTCAGTTTCGTAATTGAATGGAATAAGTTTCCAGGATGATTCTTAATCACCGCCCATTCTTTCTTTGCTTTTTATTCTTTCTCCTTCTTCTTTCTCATCATAACTTCAGGCCATTAATTAAGAATTATCGTCCGTCCAAAGAAACGACTAATTTCTGGAAGTGGATAACATTTGGTTCTGGAGTAATCGAAGTCTCTGGGGAACAGTGGTGTGTAAATCGGTCATGGAAGTCGTCTGTCATTAATGTAAAGTTCATGTAGTGTTATTTTAATTATGTTCTTTTTTAAATTTATTTATGCTAAGGATCTGGTTAGAGAATTTGTGATTCCCTTTGCCTACTTTTGCGAAAGTAATTTGTTAAGATTTATTTATTTTTATCTAACCAGTCACTTTATGTTAAATAGCTTTACTATCATTCTCCCTTTCCGTTTTCCTGCCAGAATGCTAATTTTTAGTTCACGCGCATTCAGATTAGGTACGAAGAGATGGTAATCAAAGGAAAGTTTTAGGTTGTTTAATAAGAGCGTGTTCCGCCTCCTTAAGGCCATATTACTAGTTGCATTTCTACGACAGCTTTCCTATCTTCGGCGGTGCTTTAGTCTAGCCAATAGTGCTTGTCACGTCGGTATAAGTTTGAGCCAACTTGCGTGTTAATCATTTATGCGTAGCCTTTGGCTAACTTACGACTTAGTTTTAATTTGAATTACTATCATTCTGAGTTACGCCATAAATGCTGGCTACTTTGTAAGCACAAGGAGTGCCTTCTGTGCTTCTTATGCTAAGTTCTGATTGAAAGGGTCTTTTACACCCTTCTTAAGTTCTGTTTCAACTTAGCGACCAGTCGCTTACAGGCCTATTCAAGGATTTGCCTCGAGTTACGCTTAGTTACAGGCACAATCTTTGTAAAGATATGCCTTAGAAATAGGAAGAGAATCTTCGCAATTTTGTCGTAAACAATTTCGTAACAAACAAACAGTTTGAAATGGAAGAGAAACACTCCAATATAAAATTAAAATTACTCAAAAATAAAAGTTTACAGGTGAAGTAGAATCACTAAAAAGATGTTATTACGGCTTTACTGTCATTCGATAGTTCTCCTATAGCCAAAGAATTAAGAAGAAAAAAAATATCTGAAAGCTTTCAGATTTCATACCCAAAGAGTCGTTTATTTCACGGGGATACAAAACAGGATAGGCATTCAAAGTCATTCGACGCAAAATACGTTACCCACATAATACCAGGAAGAAATATAAAGAAACCTTGTGCATGTCCTGCAGCCTTCCCCACTTTCATCAAAAGATCCTGCTTGCAGTATGCGTGGAACTTTGCCTTCCTTCCTCCCCCCAGATTGCTACTCAGTAAGGCATATAATAGTTCAGTGATAATATAACTTTAAGTAAAAGCTCATTTTACAGCTTATTTTCTCTTTTGTCTTTGTGTGCACATAGATGCATTTTCTACATTTGCTCACTGCCTGAAATTAAAACTAATTTAGACCAAAGGAACGGTAGCTCAAAAAGGGTATTAGTTTCAAAACGGTATTTTGTGGCGTTTCATTACAAACGGAGAATCACTTTTTAAATTGCCACCAAATACTCTCGCCCTGTATTATATTTAAAGAAATTAAATAATAAAGAATCTGCATGAATGTGTGTATGTTTCTCGCAATGTGAAAAAACGACGGTATCTAGAGCCATCTAGTTTTGAATAACGTAGTTCTCCACCCGATCATGGTCACCTGGACGACCCAATTTAGAATTTCGAATTTCGCTTGTGATCTGTTTCATATTTTGTAAAACTTTAACGAATTTTTGATTAACAAACTAAGAATTTCAAATCGAGCAATGGCAACACTGTACGAAAAAGAAACATTTTTATCTCCAGCTCACGAGACTGGCTATCAGAAATTCTGAAGATATGCCGTTTTTAAATAATTCATAACACTGCTGTTGAAATGAGTTTTATTTGGTTTAAGTCCGAAAAATACGATGTTTCATAAATAAGGGTAAGACACAAAACATTAAAAAGACGCCCTTTTGGGTATAATATAAAATCTGAAAGCTTTCAGATTTTTTTAATTCCTTTTTTCTTGTTTTACATATAAATAAAGTTAGAAAGTATCATATGAGGTTGGTTAGACTGGAGGAATCCTCTATGCTGGGCATTTGTCGATGTAGGGTTGTACAGAGCCTGTTCGCACAGTTTTTAGACGATTTCGGTAAGCAGTAATAAAAAATGGTTTGCTGCAAAAGAAGTAATTGCAATTGTACTATGTTTTTAAAAGTCACAATTATCGTCTGTGGCTTGAAAGTTTTGTTTTTATTCAAAATGGCGAATTTAACAAAGCAGTGGTTCGAAGGCTACATTTACGCTCTTTCCGAAGAGAAATATGCATACTCCGTTATCCAAAAACGATGTGAGATTCATGGTTTTGTGATATCTAAAACGTCGATAGGTAATATCATCAACGAGAAAGAAAAAAAACGTCAAACTGGAGCCTCAAGTGGGACAAAAGTTCCAAACAAGTATCCAAGGAAAAAACGGACACCTTCCACTATTGCAAAGATACGTTGTTTAATGTCCCCTAGTCAAAGGACAGTTGCAAAATCATTAAAATGCTCGGTGTCCACTGTAAACAAAACGATAAAAGTTGATTTAAATCTTAAGAAAGCGAAAAAACGCAATGTGCATCGTCTTCTTCCAAAGCATATCGCTCACCGCAGGACACGCTGTAGAATTCTATATGAGAAACACTTATCCAAAGAAAAATGGAAAACAATTGTCACAATAGATGAAGCATGAGTGTATTTAAATGATTGTAACAAAAAATGAGCCATTTATTATCATAAAAGGGGAGAAAAAATTTAAGTACATGGTTCAAAGAATCGAAAGAAAGTTTTTCTAAGGGATTCATGATTGTTGCTGGTTTTTCTTATAATGGCAAGTTAAAAATAAAGAGAGTGCAAAAATATGTCAAGATTAACTCCAAATACTATCAGGAACATATTTTATCGCAATGTTTCTGAATGAAATACCATCGCTTTACCGACAGTGCCATCAATCTGTGAGACTCCATCGGGACAAAGCTAGCAATCACACATCAAAATCCACTGTAAATTTCCTAAAAGAAATGGAACAAAAAACTGGTATCAAGGCTTCACTGATATTCCTACTAAATCTCTCGATGTGTCACCTATGGATTTTTGTGCTTTCGGACTTTTAAAAACCGCATTATCCAAACGTTGTCCCAAAACCCTAACAGGACTCTGGAAAGCTGTTCGGGAGGCATGGGATAGAATACCTCTTCTGACACTTCAAAAGGCATTATTATCCTGGAAATTGCGGTATCGAAAGATAGTTCAGAATAAGGGATGTCAGATAGAACATTTAAAACACAAGAATTTTATGTAATTTAGTTTTGTGAATACAATATACATCGTCTAAAAATGTGCGAACAGCCTCTGTATTCGCTATGCTGCGCATTCATTACACGAGGCACCACTAAACATTTATAAATTGTTTAATTCAGAAAGTATTATAAACGAAATAAAAAAAATAAAAATCTGGAAGCTTTCAGATTTTACATTACACCAAAGGGGCGTATTTTTAACGTTTTCTGTGTTACCCTTATTTATTAAATATCATGTTCTACGCACTTAAACCATAAAATTCAATTCAACAGCAATATCGCAAAATAATTTTTAAATGAGCACATCTTTATAATTTCCATTACACAATCTCGTGCGCTGAAGATAAAATCCCCCTCCGTACAGTGCTGCTATTCCTTGTTTTGAAATCATCGAATTTGTTAGTCAAAATTTCTTTAATGTCTGACAAAATATGAAATAGATAATAAAACAAATTCCAAATTTGGGCTTCCAGGTGACCATATTCGGGTGGAGACGTATACGTTATTCAAAATTGGATGGCTCCAGGTCAAGTGTCACAATATGCATACATTTATGCAGCTTCTTCATTGTTTAATTTCTTTAAATATAATACAGGGCTGCAATATTTTGTGGCAGCACTTTGAAAAGTGATTCAGACTGTTAATGTTTCCGACGCAAATCGCAAAACGAAAACAATAGTTCTTCAGACACAAAGCCTCTTTGGACTAAAAAAAACTTAATATATATGCATCTTATGTAACCCTGCACACACACACACACACACACACACACAAAAGGGGGGGGCATTTCTACATCTCCCGTTCTACTGGGCAGATTGACGAAATTTAACTTTCGTTTTTTATGCCTCAAAGTGCGACTTAGGATATGTATTAGATTTATATATACCATCGTTCCAACATAGGTATTTTGACACATAATAGGACTTTTTGTGAAATGAACAGTTTTTTTCCATATTTCGATTTTACTTACACAAATTACACCAAAGCGCCAAGTTTCGTGAAAATCGCACGAGTAAGTTTTCAAAAAATTGGTCAAATGCTAACTGAATTTGGTACATATTTATTAATGTCGCTTTGTTTATTAAACTTACTTGATTCTATTTCTTTACAATTCGAAATTTATTTTCAGTCCAAATAAACTTAGCAAATACGTTCTCATTTATTTTTTAAATTTGTATTTTTTAGTAATTTTAATAATTTTTTCGAAAAACATTTTTGAATTACAAAATTGTTACCGTCATCTTGAAGTAGATGTACTTCTAGGAATACTTGCAAAAAATTTAGCGTTTCTTGTTCGAAATTTCCTAGGGTATACGGGAATTTATATATTGGCAGGTTCTGAAATTTGGGATATATGTTATCGGGGATAATAACGCCAAATGTGTTTTAGGTACTTTAATAAAATTACTTGAAAGAATGAACAATGCACTTATTTTCCCTTTCGTACACAATGAGAGGCAAAGCAAAATAGGTTACCGTAAATTACGAATTTGACCACGTGGATAACCTTTTGGCGCAAGCTAAAAAAAGGGCGCCAAGATAAATTTTTAAATTTCGCTGTAAGTTTCGCACTACATTTTACAAACTGTAATATTTAAGCATAACTTGAGGCGTAGAATCGAAATTTGGGAAAAAAATCGGTATGTCATTTTAGAAAAAGCCCGATTTTGTGTAAAAATACATATGTTAGAGTAATACTATGCATAAATCTGATATATATCCTAAGTCGCGTTTCGGAGACATGGAAAACGCTAGTTAAATTTTTCAATTAGACAGGCAGAACTGGAGATATAAAACTATCTCATTTTTTGCGCAGAGTGTACCATTTCAGAGATTTTTTAAAAATGTGGGTTTAAAGTGCGTTTAAAATTGTTACTGTTTTAAACGGCCAGTATGATCTGCGTTTAAAAAGATAACTATCAGGCACGAAATGTGGAACAAATTAAGTTTGTTTTCGCAAAAAATTGCTTTTTAATGTTTTTTATGGACTTACATATTAAATTCCAACATTTGCTTGATGTTCTTTTTCTTATTTTGCGAGAATACTCAGCCGCATTCCAGTATGCATGTGTAAAACGTGTTAACCATAATCATTGTAATTGCTTGATCAGATTTAGAGACCCTTTTACAACTCAAATCAAATATTTAAAAATTATTATTTTTTTTCGTTATCTGATGTAGAAAATTTTCTGATTGCACCTTTTCAAAAATGTACCTACTTAAACAAAGCAGTCTTTCTACCGCCTAGAGTATAAATTACCGGTTATAAAGTTTAAAGTGCAATATTGGATTAATTAGAGATTTTCAGCTGTCATTCGGATGATAAATGACTCTCCATTTGGCCGCGGAACTTGCTGCTTCAGTTGCGCCATCTTTCCAAACTTTTTTTTTGTCGTCATATATGTTTTCAGAATGTATTTATTTATTCATTCCCTTTTCCTGGGAGGCGTTTTTATTCGCTTTTTTAATCCTCGTTCTCAAGTGCGTTTGTGTTTTTCTTTTCGGGACAAAAGCATCTGATGCATAATGCAGTTTATTTGAAAGGACGAGTGTCGGAAAGTCTACGTTCCAGGCTAGGGGTGTGTTTGGGGCCGCAAATAAAACGCTAAATGTTCGAGACAGAAATGAGTTATTATTCATTCGCGAGGAATACGAACTGGGAACTTTTCATCGGTCTTGTTTATTTCTTTTGCTCATTTTTGGATGATATTATTGGTAGTTCATTGGCCTTTTTTCATACAATCGATTTATAATATCGTGTGTATTTTTTTCCTTGCACGTGAAGTAATTTGCCTTTGTTGCAAAAAATAAGTTATGTTTTTTTTTTTCTTTTTGAATAAATGTATCGAATAAAGTTATTTAAAATTTTATTTTATTTCAACAAAATAAAATAAAATTTTATTTAGTTGAAAGTTATGCAAGATGAATAAGGACTGCTTCTGTAATATTCGTATGCGTTACGCTTCAGATTTGACCGATGTTCTGAAAGAATTTCCAAACAGAAATCAAAATTTGCCCTTATATTCGTGCAGAATAATGATGCGCAGCCCATTTGCGATCTCATCGAAAGAAATGATTGTACACTACGCAGAAAGGAAAAAAAAGTTCGATACCTCCCATTCTACTGGGCCGATTGACGAAATTGAAATTGCGTTTCTCATGACTTGGACACGCGACTTAGGATATATATTAGATTTATATATAGCCTTGTCCTAACATAGGTATTTTGACACAAAATCGAACTTTTTCTGAAATGACATACCAATTTTTCTCCATATTTCGATTCTACGACTCAAATTATGCCTAGATATTATTCTGTAATTTTTGGGACGAAATTTATGAAGAAATTTAAAACTTTATCTTGGCGGATTTTTTCAGTTTCCGCCAAGAATTCACTTAACGAACTTCTTAATTTATAGGAAACTATTTTTCTTTCCGTTTTTTCCTTCTCCACGAGCAGAAAAAAAATGTCATCGTTCGTACTTTCAGATAATTTTAACAGAGTACGTAAACCACATTTTCGTTATTATCGCTTGCAATAAATACGCAAAACGCGCTAAAATATAAATTCACGTAAATCTGAGGAAATTTTTGAATAAAAAACTGTAATCTTTTGCATATATGCTTAGAAATACATCTACTTTGAAATGATGGCAAAACTTTTATAGGTTAGAACTGAAAATGTTTTTCGAAAAATTTATAAAAAATATTTAAAAATACAAATTTAAAAAATAAATCATAAAAATTGGCGAATTTTATTTGGAATGAACCTAAGTTCCGAAATGGGAAAGGAACAATCAAATAACGTTAATAAAAAAGAGATATTAATAAATATATACCAAATTCAATTAACGTGAAGGAGCTAAACGTTTGAGAGATAATTGTTTAAAACATACCGGTACGAATTTTACAAAACTTGGCAGTTTAGCATAATTTGAATCATAGAATCGAAATATGGAAAAAAATTGGCATGTCATTTCAGAAAACGTCCAATTTTGTGTCAAAATACCTATATTAGAACAATGCTATATATAAATCTAGCATCCTATGTCACGCTTTCCGGGCATGAAAACCTCAAGTTGAATTTCGTCAATCAGCCCAGTAGAACGGGAGATATAGAACTGTCCCATTTTCTTTCGCAGTTATGTCGAAGGAGGACTCATGTTCTAGTGAAAACCAGGGCAAGAGGTTAAAAATTTTTCCAATATTAATTATTAGTTTTGAGGGTTAAAAGCGTCTCAAGCTCATTCTAGCTAGAAGTAGTATACAAGATATTGTTCCGTGCGTACGGGTTGGTAACAGATTGAATGCACACAGAACCGATATTAACTTGATAAAATTTATTTTACCAAAAGATGCCCTTTACACTTCTACAAGTTTCCACAAAAGCACTCTTACAGCTCTACCGAATGTCACAGAGCACAATCAGTAATTGCACTCCAAACTTCTAAGAACATTAAACACATCGCAATGCAAAGCAAATCTAAAAGCGGAGTTCTCACGGATATCTCAATATTCCGGAACATTTCAGAACTAACAACTGAGAACTGATGCTCTCTTCGGGCTTATATAGTTTTACCCCAGTCGTCGAGAAATCTCTAGTACCTTCCATTTCTCGAAATTACTGAAAGCAATATACGGTTAGTTACACATAAGGGCCGGATACGGTTTTAGTTATATAGAGGAATCACTTGCTGTTATTCAGTTGCAGTACAAATTATAGTTATACAAGGACCAGACCAAAACGTCAGTAAATAATCGCCATGTTTGGCAACTTTTGATGATTTCTCGCCAAATCTGCCGACAAAATTTAGTCGCCAAAACCATTGCTAACTTGGCGATATCTCGCCAATTTTTTCAGGGTAGCCTTTTATCTCAACGTTAATAGACTTGTCTCTATATTCTTATTTTCCCGGCAGAGCCTCGTCTTGTTCAACTACAAGTACTACAATTTCGAACAAAACTACTACAATTTCCCATATGTTTTCACTAAAATTATTTACATATATCCAAAATCCGGAAGACAAATTATCGTGCATTCTCCAATATTAGTTATTACGTTTAAGGATTACTATTTTCTTCTAACTAGAAATAGTATGCAGGGTATACTGAAATAAAAAAATAAACGCTGTTAATAGAAGAAAACAGCGCATAAAATGAGTGATAGTTTTATTCTAATAATATGAAGCTGAAATTTTGAGACTTGTTTATTTTTGTTATCAGCTTTTATTTAATACACTCATGGCTTTATCGCTACGATTAAAAGCTTGTCATAATTTTTTTTAAATATTCTCTGATAAGCAATGGAGCTTAAATTTTGTACACACACTGTTTGTACGCACACTGTTGTAGCTGACAATACAATGTTATTAGTCCAGAGGGATTTAGTCCCGAAGGACTATTACTTTCGTTTTGCGATTTTGCGTCGATTCACTCTGAATGCCCGTTTCACTTTTCAAATTGTTGCCACTAAATGTTATCGCTCTGCATTAAAGTTTAAAAAATGAAAAATCTGCATAAATGTATGCATGTTTCTCGCATTGTGATAAAACCTAGAGCCATCGAATTTTGAATGACGTAATCCTACTGCGAATATGGGCATCTGGAAGCCCTAATTTTGAATTTGAAATTTGCTTTATTATCGATTTTATGTTTTGTAACATTTCAACGAATTTCTGATTAACAAACTATTCAAACGATTTCAAAGCGAGCAATGGCAACACTGTACGAAAAAAAAAACATTTTTATCTCCAGCGCACGAGACTTACGGAAATTCTAAAGATATGTTCATTTTAAAATGATTTTGCGATATTGATTTTGAACTGAATTTTATAGTTTGAGTACGTAGTACATGATATTTAATAAAAAAAAGGTAGCACACGAAACGTTAAAAAAACGCGCCTTTGGACGTAATTTAAAATCTGAAATCTTTCAGATTTTTTATTATTGAAGTGATATTTCCAAAATTCCATTTGGAAGATTTTTGATTTAATTTTAGAACAATTTTTCGCCCGTATCCTCGTTTTACCAAAAATTATTACTCTCAAAAGTTTACTGGTTATGTCATCGGACAGAGAGGAAACAAAAATCCTTAAATGGAATTTACTTGAAATATTTATATAATTTCTGATTTTTTGACTAATTTTGAAACTTTTGCATTGTGCAATGCAACCACAGTAATATCAATAATGGCCTTAGAACTTGAGTTATTTATCAGGACGGAAATTCACAACCAACAACATCAAAATACTTTATTCTATTCTATTTTTAAAAACGCATGAGTAGTTTATATCGTCTGTTGCCACGGTTTCATTCTATCTCTCACGTTTACATTATTGCAAACGCTTTGAATGGTCATAGCGCCATCTAGCGGTAATTTTTGGAAAATTGCTAACATGAAAGAGAAATTTTATTCTAATTTAAAACTGCAAATGACATTTTAACTATTCTTTTAATCTAGGAGAAAATATAATTAATCTTGGATTAACTTTCTTGAAATAAATCTCTATTTCCTTTTTATGAAATCAAAGTGATGTTTAACGTTTTCTATTCGTAAGTTAGAAATTATTATTATTATTATTATCACTTTTCCTAAATAGATTCATTTCTCGTATAAATTTTAGAGATTTTTATGGATCCCTAAGGTTCTGCTGAGCTCATGGATAAGAAAGTCTCGGGAGATAACTTTAGGAACCAGATTTATTTTAGCTAATGAACTATTTTTATATTAATTCTTTTCTTTACCTTCTATTTCTTCCGTCAGCCTTGCCTTAAATACACATTAAATAAATTTTAAACAGTAAACAAATTTCCATTTTAGACAGAGAACTATGGCAACTGGCCAGGGAGTTGCTTATTCCCTCAGACGGCAACGTGTATGCCGATCTGGGCTTCGATGAATGCTTTTATATTTGTTAACGAGTAAGATAGTTAGTAGCTGTGGCAGATAAAAATGAACTTCTAAGACTTCTGAAAGCTATTTGTTGTGCTGCACATATTTAAACATTTGTATTTCTGAGATCCCGCAAATAGCAATGGCTAATTTTTATTAAATTTTAGTTGCACTAACAAGATTTAGCCTTTAACTAAATCTCTTAGTTACTTCTTAAGGGTATTACTTGATTTCGTGTAAGCGAGAATTCGTCTTGTTGCGTGCATGAGGGTTTGTAATGAATTGAATGTGTACTTCATAAAATTTATTTTACCAAAGATACGCTTACAATTTCTGGAAATTTCCACAGAAATACTGGTAGAGCTCTTTTCAGGATCACAGACCACAGCCAGTAGTTAAAGCTCAACTACTAAGAACATTACACAACGCAATGCAAAGCGCATCTAAACAGCGAAGCTCACACAGAGACAATCTCAACGCTCCGAAGTCAACGCTGAATTAAAAAACTGAAATCTGACGCTCTCCCCGGGTTTATATAGTTTTACATCTCTACCGATAAATCACTAGTACCTTCCATTTCACGGAATTACTGGAAGGCATAAAAGGTTAATGTTACAAATAACGGACGGGTACGGTTACAGCTACATATAGGGATCAATTGCAATTTTTCAATGACAATACCAATTATAGTTATACAGGGACTGCACCAAAATGTCGCAAAGTTTGGCATTTTATGGCGGCCGACAAAAATAAGTTATCGAAAGCATCGCTAACTTGGCCATATCTTGTCAGGTTAACGAAATTGCCATTTACCTAAATGTTACACAGACTTGGCCCTGTAATCTTACTTTTTCTCAGAGCATTATACATTATAACAAAATATTAGTATATTATACAATAATGTTACACTATACAAAAGATACTACAATTTCACATATAATTTTACAGAAATTATTTGCATATATACATATTTCGTAATAGTCTGAAGCACATAACAGTTGAATAGTTGTAGTTTAATATCTTATTTAGGTACAGCTTTACATCTTTATCTATTGCCCTCGCCATATGTAGTTTTGCTACGAAGTAACATGATGATGGTTAAATTTTGCTTAATATGAAAGCATTTAGTATTCTGTTTCACTCATGTGTTAGAATTTATTCTTATTCTTATTCTTAGCACTACTTTTCTTAAATCATTGTATCCAAGATATAAATTTTAGAAATCTTTTGTGGGTCTTTAAGATTCTGATAGATTAATTAACTCTTGGGAGAAAACTTTGGTAACTGGATATCTGAAAGATTTATTTTAGCTGATGCAATATTTTTATGTTAATTCTTTTCTTTACCTTTTATTTCTTCCGTTAGTCCTAAAAATGTTACTGAGCCAAAATAGCCAATACTTAGAAATAATAACTAAATAAATATTATAATAAAAAGAAAAGGTTCCAATACGAAAATATTATGAAAAATTTATAGTGTCATTTTTAAAACAAGGTATGCAGTTACAGGTAAAATTCCCAAATTTTAAAACAAGGTATACAGGTAAAATTCCCAAATTTTAAAACAAGGTATACAGGTAAAATTCCCAAGGTAGAGTATGAAAAGAAAAGTTTACACTGAATCGTTTCCTTCTAACCATTTTTTTTCAAGCATTCGATTCCGGTAATGCGTACAGGATACAAAACTCCTTTTAACGAATACGTATTTTAGAAAATATTTAATTTATTGATGGACATTTATTACAGAATTGGATAAAGTATAAAATTAAGCACAGAGTTAAATGAAAATTAAACTATATCATGGGCTAAATTACTATTTTGCTAATTATTGTTATTCATAGAATTCAATAGATAATGAAGTGAGCGTATTTAGCAAAGTTCTACAGTAAATCTAAATTTCTATATGTGTGCTTCAGAAGTATTTCTAGCTAAATTAACATTCATTCTAGTTTAAAAGAGAATTCATTAGAATATCAAACAAATTAATCTAACTTAGAATCGATTTAAAATCTCATCAACAGCATTCGAGTTGTATTAAACAAATCAAAAAGTTACAAATCAATCAAGTTACAAAGTTCATATTGTTGCCAACTAGCGTTCTCTAAATTACTGCGTTTCTCCTGAATTTTGTGTTGCCATTCAGAGGCAAAGAAAATGTCTACGTGAGATAAATTATTATTATGCTGAATTCTTTTTCCTAGTTTTACGGAGTAAATTTTAAATTATTTTCAATCGCTAGGTTGTTATTTTTCATTTTCATTTTCTGAAAGTAATTGATCTTATCTACCACGTGACCAAGATACATATCACTCACAGTATTTCAGAACACAGAAACTTCTTTTATGTTGACGAAGCATGTTTAAAATTTGCGTTGATTAAAATGTAGATAAGTACATTTTGATATCCCGATATGGTGATATAAGCAATATATGGTGCCCATCAACAATAAAGTTTTTTTTTATCATTCAGAATGAATTTCATTCTTTTAAAAATGGTATGAAATTATTAGCTTACGCTGGACTGTTTTAAAACACATTTCGGCAGTATTCAATAACACTCTTGATGATGGAGGTTGTCAAACTGACCATTCACCTCTCAGAGAGAATTCGGAAACAATTGCGGGGTAAATAAATCACTTATTCTTTTCTTTAATAAAGAACATTTCCATCTAATTGCAATAACATTAATAATAAAACGAGCTAAAGCCGCCCTACAGTACAAGGGCCGCCGCAGCTAAAATTCTATAGCGAGAGTTCACCGAGAATGTCATTTATGGGCAATAACTGCTAAAGATGGCGAACCTCTGGGTTGGGAGGGAGGAAAAATTTGCATAATTTTATATCTCGCCCGGGGAGGGAGGAATTCATCTCGGAAGAAGCCATTTGAATAAGTGCCCCTCGTAAATCGTTCGGATTAGGTCCCATTTGGGTTCCTACCCTTAAAAATATTTTTCTCCCCCTTTAACTCAGAAATTCGATATTAATCCGTTTTCTCTGATTTACAGAGGATTGGCTCTTAATCCAAGCATTCAGACATGAAAAGGGAAAAGTCGCTGAAATATGGCTGTGCCATCAGACGGGCATTCATTGGAGCTTGCTCCGCAGAACCTAAGACAAAGACGAAAGTGGAGACTTAAGATAGTTAATCTTTGTTGGTTGCGAATGTTACGATTATTTCCAAGTATTGCTTTGCTTGCTTCAGAACGGACGGATTGAATTCTTCGTGTCGAAAACTTGTTTGTTTTGAAACAATTTCAGATGCATGTTGCTGTTGAAGGGAGCCCACAAACTACCGAGTTTCAAATTTCTATCTTTTTACTTTATTTTTGGTATTTTATTATCCATTATTCAGCTTTGCAGTGGATGGTAAATTTTAATGAAACCATTAACGCTATTAACTCCGGCTGTAGAATATTGAAAATCACTACCGACCATTGGTTATAAATTAAAAGTATCTACTTCTGAGACGCATTGAATTTTGTATGATTTATAATAACTCGCGGCTGTGTCATGAATAATTTATGAATTAGAAAAAACTAAATTTGTTGTTTAAAACAAAGATTTTTTAAGATGAAATATGTTTCTCTTTTTCAGAAAACATCCATCGTAACTTCAAACGTTGCAAAATAAAGATTAGATTCCAAGGTAACCTATCTAATGGACAGGTATAATTGGTATCAAAGTAAACGAATGACCACTGAACCCCTTAAATCAGCAGTAATGAGCAACTGACAGGTGGTCTCCAAAATCATGCTGAAGAAAATGTTTGTACGGTGTGATTCAATGCAAGACGCTGTTAGACAGCTGGACTGATTGGACTCCATTGGATTATTTGAATTTCCATAAAGCACACCAAGGTTATCTGCCTAAGGTACTATTAGCCTTCGCGGTGGATCTTTTAAAGAAGACCGTTCTGTATTCATGTTACGTATAGTCAACGCAATGAAAGTTTCCGTGCAGCCAACTTCTTTTCCGGCATTTAAACTCAGAACTACTGGTGTTCCTAAGTCTTCCACACGTCAGTGGTGGATCCACCTGCTTTGAACAGAAGGCATAGTTTTCGAAATGGAAGGCCTGGTGTGCAATGGCGGATTTATAAAATGGGACCCTCATCTGATCACCTGGGAAGGCGCTAATTTTCTCGTCTTAAAATATTTTTAAAGAAAATAATAATCAATTTGGAGACCTCTCGAGTTTGTAACATGCGTGATCTCTTAAACACACCTCGCTAATTTGCCCCAATGGTATCAGATAACAGTGATAGGACTGATTAGGGGGTTTAATTATTAACACCTTCGAAATGTTCCTCATCTTCATTTTTTTGTTCTAAAAATAGTTAATTTTGCTATTAATTGTTTTCGTCACCACTTTTCTTTAACCCGTGTAGGAAAAATATATGCTTTATTAATCCCACGTAGATACCGTATGACTTCTTTGTACGGCCTACTTAATTACACATATTTTTGCTGACCTTCTTCCAAATTTATTCCTCTGAATTTTATTAGAGATATATATTTCTCATTCAATCAATTCAGTTTTCAATCGGCGGCAAGGCAAAAAATTACGCAAAACCTCAAAATTTCTTCACTAAAAATTGTAAAGTACAAAATAACTTAAAAAATGTAATATAGTCAAAAACAGTTAAAAAAAACATTTTTGCATTTAAAATTACAGTTTCTACGCAAAAACAAGCAATTTGGCCACCAAAATTTAAAGTTACCTTTTGGTCCCACTGGGCAGAGCGACACTGAAGTTGGCGTTCCAGCTAACTTAATTTACAATGCTACTAAAAATTCCAAGTGTAAACTAATTCGCGCCACGTTAGGCTTAGCTCAACTTTTAAATTGTTGACAATTCTACAGTTATTCTATGCAGATTAACTAACGGCATAAAAACCTTCGTCAGAACATAACAACAACATAATTCTATCACTTTTGAAGCAAAAATTCCACAATTTAGCAACATATAACAATAACAAACAGAGTCCACCAAGCCGCATAACAGAGTTGATATATCTATCTTCTATATATACATATATGCCATATTTTACTGTGTAGTCATGTTGGCTGAATGATAACGCCTGGAAGAAGACGTTGATAAAACTAATTTCAGCAAATCACCATTCTTATTTTTAGGCACATCAGAATCATTTCTTTATAGATAATGTACTTTTTTATCATAAGCAATTAGAATATCTTTTATATACACAGGTAAAAAAGATACGACGTCATTTTAGGCAAGCAAGTATTGCAGCAGAGATGTTTGCAGGAGCGTCTTCCCAGGAGGAAAGCGTAAGCGAAAGTGTTGCAGCAATTCAGAGGAAGGAGGGAGGGAGTCAAAAAGGTTCAGTTCGAGTTAAAAAAGTATTGGTTTACAATTATGTGATTGGGCAAGCGGTATCTGCATTAAGCGTTACGTAGGATCGCATGATTATTTTGAATGACGCAGTTTAGACTTATAGCTTTATTTTTAAAGACAGAGAGACAAATTAAATAAAAAATAAAAGAGATTATAGACAACTAAAATTAGAAGTTTGCTTTCAGATTTTTTATCTTACACACACACATATGTATGTTATATTTGCAGTGGATGGACATTGGAAATGATGAAGCTTAGCAATCAGAGTCCGGATGTTGTCGTTGGGAAATGGAAGGAAGCCGAATGGATGACACATAACAATTTCACTTAAAAACTCCACATATCAGATCATTTTCCTTTAGACGAAGATCACATATCCAATAATGATTTAAATAGAAAAAATATTAAATTTAGAACCTTAATGTCATAAATATTTTTAACAAATGGAAGACGAAGAGACAGAGCGAAACGTTGGTATAGCATGCAATGGCAGAAATCAGTCTGAGGAAAAATGGTACGCAGAGCTATTTATAGTAGCGGTTACATAACAGACCAGATAGTTCTCGAAAGTACTGGTGCAGGGGGAAGATCCTGAAATTGCGGAAAGTTAATTAGAGGTTGCCTCTTCGCGTACAGCAAAGCCATCGTATGTTTTTTGTATTTTACACACACACACACACACACACACACACACACACAAACACACACACATATATGTACGAAATAATTTTACACACACACACACATATAGATATATATATATAGGATTTAACAAAATTTCTATTCGCAAAAAGTAATTTAAAGAAAAAAATTAATTACAGAAATAGGATTAAAAGAAATTATTTTTACACATTTTTACATTACTACACAGTTAGATTTAAAAAAGTTTTTAGCTACAGAACACACTTGTTACATTACATATAGTTTGCAGGATAATTTTAAATAGTTTTTTTAAATGGTTCTTACATACAGCAGCTTATCACTCAACTTTACCTTTTACTAGCGCTCTCTTTTATAAATAGAAGAAACACTACTTTACATAACTTAATTTGACTGCTGCTCCTTGTCCACACTCCAATAGAAATAATGATAAATTAATTAATTTAATTTAAAACTTACTTTTTACTTGCCTTTTTTATATTATTTTAGTATTATTTAATTTAGTTTCTAGTTTATTTTTTGTATGTTAATAGCATATGTATCTTTTTTATATATATGCATATTCGTGTCGGGGAAGCTTTTTGTGGGCAAGAGTTTCTGAATTAAATCGGTTTTCTATAAAATTGGTTGTATAAAGATTATTGTTTTGTATTGGCTTTGATTTGTTCTTTTCTAAAGGCTCCGCTCGTTTGGATTGCTTTTGGTGGGTCATTTGGTTTTACTTTTGGTTTTGGGTTTTACACTTGCCTACATAAATGACGAAACACGAATTGAATAATTGAAGAGTTAGATTTGAGGGCAACTTCCCCTTGATAAGTCTGTCTTCTGCCAGGTCAACAATTATTCACTTATGCATATTTATTATTTTTAGGATTTAAAAAAATTATTACAATTTTATATTTGTTAATAGATTTTGATACTTGAACTTGATTTATTTATGTTCTCTGAATTTAAATGATATTGTAGATTAGTTCGCAGCAATATAAATTATTCATGATTTCTTTTAAACCCTATTTCTATAATTAATTTTTTCTTTAAATTACTTTTTACGAATAGAAATTTTGTTAAATTTAAATTTCATTCCTTGCAGCAATGGCGCAAGAGAATTATTTAAATTTAATTTAACTTTACTATATTCTTTTGAAACTATATATATATATATATA
>KK114171.1:630482-657541 GCA_000611955.2 Stegodyphus mimosarum | reverse complement strand
ATTATGTCTTGCCCATACGTAGAGATGTCGCTAAAAATCATAAAAATGCATTCGAGTGCGGCAAAAATGGATATTTTCTTTGAAATATAACACCGGAAATTTTTTACAATACTTCCTTCACATCTTAGAAGGAAGTCAAAAGAATGAAGAGAAATTTGGAAAGAATTTACTTCTTGCCGTATCTGAAATTTATTTAGTCATACACGCTGTTATCAGTTGTTTATTGTTTGTGCTTGTAATACAATTTTACAAATGTTATCTAGTATATACTTAGTACTGCTCAACAGGTACCATCGATCACTACATGTTCCAATGCGAAATCACGAAAGACCTACATATCTAGTCGTATACAGCTGAAAATGCCCAGTCATGGCTGAGTCATGGCCAAAAGAGTAAGTTACTCCGAAACAAACTTAAAACTCTGTAGACTACCTGGCAATGAACTGCAAAAATCTAAAAGCAGTCTGGAATAAAAAAAAAGAAAGTAAAAGAAAAAAGAAGGGGAAAAATTGCTCTCAGAGCATATCTAGCGGCTGAGTGGTGTTGTAGCGAGTTAAATATTTTCCAATACCATCTTCAAGTGTTCTGTACCAGAAATCGGAACAAAATGCCAAAATGCCAAGGAGATATAAAATGGTGCACTGCATATAAGTGAACTGCACATTTTTTTCAATGAACACGTAAATTTTCCTCTCTACACACTGATTTGTATTTCTCAGCGTCATCTTCTGTTATCAGGCGGACCACGCGGACCATTATCAGGTGGGAGAAATACATATAACGTATTTCTCCCACCTTCTTCGCATGCCTTCGTGGTGTAGTGGTCAGCAGGCTCGGCGCATATTCGAGAGGTCCGTGGTTCGAGTCCCGGCCAGGGCATTGCTCATTTTCATCTCCCTTGCTTTAAAAAAAATACCTAATGTCTCTACATACATAAGTGAATTGTTAGTTAACTGTAAATAAGTGAATAACGCAAGTGACTACTATTAATGTGACAAGCAAATATGTGAACAGAGCATATGATGCACACTAATATACCCAGTTACTATTGTTCAGGATAATGCATCTGAATAACTTATATCCGAGTTACCACAAAGTAGATGTTCCCTGTAAACTCAGAATCAGAGTGCATAAAACATTGCTAACATACTCATTCAGCACAATAAAAATCTTGACAGGGTCTCTTTAATATTTTTAATAAACGTAGGGTATTTCTTTCCGAAGAAATTATTTGTATCGCGTTAATAATAAACACTGTGACAGCCATGGGTTTTAAATGTCTAAAACTAGGATAGATAATATTATCAACAAGAAAGAAAAAAAAACCGTCAAATTTTGACTTCAAATGGAGAAATATCCAAATGCACATCCAAGGTAAAAAGGAAAGTTTTTTGGGTTGAAAAGAGTCCTTTATTCTAGTTATTCATATTATTTATTTATTCTGTTCTTACGTGCGAATGTCACTCAAAAATATCGTTAAATTGCATTCGATATCGGTGAAAATAGATATTTTCGTTGAAATATGATAAACGAAATTTTTCGCGATTACAATACTTTCTTTTTACTTCGTTGACGAAAGTAAAAATGGAACGAGAAGAGAGTATCTGGACCACACCCTGCACTTATATGCCCATTAAATCTTCTGATGTATCCAACATGGATTGTTCGAACATCGACTTACAGCTTCTTCCGATACTACAAAAGGCTTTATTTTCTTGGAACTTAAAGTGTGAAAGTTTAGTGGGGACTGTGGGTTATCAAAAGGAACATTTAAATGAGAAAACGTTTAGATAAAATGTTTCTGTAAGTACAGTGAAATTTGTCTAAAAAATGTGCGAACAGCCTCTGTGAAATACTGAAATTTTTACAAGAACGCATTTACAGCAAATATATAACTAAAACGTTTTCGCGTGCCACACAAAATTGCTTCGGGGTAAAGATGCGAGTCGCGGACAGCTAGTTCGAGTGCTCCTGTGGAGTCATTGGAATTGGCAATATTATCTTTGTATTTAATTTATTTCTTGATTTAAGAACCCTTTATTATTTTCCCAAATTTATAAAAACTACTTTATACATATATATTTGACAACAAAATAATTGAACTGACTTCTGTCGCGTTAACACACCGGAGGAAAGATAAATCACTTTGCATAATTAGCCAACGCAAGTACGCTATTTCTTTTATTCCGCAATAAAACACAAACGCGTACGATGTAAATTTATGCGAAGGCATTAAAGCAATAATTAATACCGAATCCTCAATAGCGGATTAGGCCCATAAAGCGATGATATACAGGAAACAACTTCCACAGACATACATGCCGGCACAAAGGGAACCCCCTTTTTTCCCCGTTCCGTCGTAACTCACACCCCCCAATTGCGATTTCATAGTTAAAAGAAATCGGTTCGAGTCTTAATGCACACTGCGTAAAAAGAACATAATAATGAAGGGAAAAAACGGCGCCCCATATCGGAGCAGCTCGTAAATTAAAGGGCGCGAAATTATTCTTTTTTTCTTTATTGTTTTTATTATTATTTTTCGAGCAGGAGACTGGAACTCGACAGCTAGTTGGAGGAAAATATTCAGCCATCATATTCTCCAATACGTTCTAATGAGTGATCCCTTGACAATTTCAATGGCCCCCAGAGTTATAGCCGCGAGTTTCTGTTCTAACAGCTACGCCTTTGATATACCGTTAGCGGTTGCGGAAGACGAACGCAGATCCCGTTGCGAGGGAAAGTGGCGCAATGAGACCGGTTGCAAGATATGGACGCTGCCAATTCCTTACGTGTAAATAATTATAATTATACTTTAAACCAGGCGTCGGGAACCTCTTTTTCACTACGGGTAAAAACCACCAACATGTGCACATGAAGAAGGCATTTCGGGTCAACGGTATTTTCGTATTAGAATAGCCTTTCTTTGTGAATAATAAGGTAAATTTTATTGAGAAAATAAAATTACGGTGCGCTTTAAATTTTAAACACAAAGATTACATTTATAATTATAATAATTATAAAAGCAAACATAACTGAATTAACTTTATTCTTTTCTCTTCACCCTTGATGCTGAACTTGTGACGTAACTTACTCAAGTGTAGCTTATAGTTAGTCGTTTTAAGACGAATTCAAGCACCTGAATTTTCGGTAGTTAAGCTGCTCCTGTTCTTATGTAAAATGAATTTCATGCGTGAAAATATTTGCTCGAATTTATAAGTTGAACCGAATGCAGACAAAACGGCAAAGCTGATTTTCTGGCTTATGGATGTGAAACTTAACGATTTCTCCTGGAAATTATATCACAAATTTTATTTTTTAGAAATAAAAATGCATGTTGTTACTGCAGCTTTGTTATTATTTATTAGCCTAAGAGAGCGTTAGCCCGAATGAGCTATTAGTCTCGAAACGGGAATTCGCATCGTTCACTATAAACAGTGAATCACATTTCAACTTGTTGCCACCAAATACTATCGTCATGTATTATATTTAAAAAAATTAAATGATGAAGAATCTGCATGTATATATGTATATTCCTCGCATTGTGAAAAAACAGCAGTATCTAGAGACATAAATTCTGAACAACGTTATTCGCCACCTGAACATGTGCACATGGAAATCCGAATTTTGAATTTCGAATTTTATATTTCATATTTTATAAAACTTTAATGAATTTTCTGATTAACAGACTCAGCAATTTGAAAGCGAGCTGTGGCAACTCTGTACGGAATAATATATTTTTACTGCGAAAGTGTATATCGAAAATTCTAAAGATATGCTGTTTTTGAACATTTTGTGATTTTGCTGTTGATTCGAATTTTATTCGGCGTAAGTACAAAGAAAGTGATGTTTAATAAATAAAATTAACACACAAAACATTAATAATAATAATAAAAAAAAATCTTTTGCAAGTCATTTGAAATTGAACATTGATACGATGAACTAGGAAAAAAAATGAAAAAAGTAGAAAAACGTATGCCAACACTGAACACTGCATCGGGAATTCTCATCGTATTCTGCTATGCTACTTCTAAAATTTTATAATTTTGCTGTCGAATTGTATACGTCGCAAGTGCGTAAAAAATAAAATTACGCTTAATAATAAAGCTGGCAAGAGCGTGTGTAATAGAAGACTGGTAAACTGCGAACCCAGAGATAGCCTTAAAATCCTTAACAAATTGTTTTGGGCGATCGTTAAAAATCTGAACTCTTTCAGACTTTACTTATTATATTTTTTGGTTTATTTTTTATGTGTTCTTCAAGTTCAGTTTATATATATGTTTTATAATTTATTTTTATGTATCACACTTTATTTTCGAAACTCATGTGGTTCACTTAAAATTATGAAATAGGGCACTCGGTTGCCTACGGGTCATAGGTTGCCGAGGCCTGCTTTATATAGTGTATACAGACAACCCTTGACATAAGGACCATATTATAGCAACTTTTCAATCATAACGACCGGCCCGAAAAGTTCATAGCTGATGACAGAGTATAAGGTATTTCTCCCGTCTTCGCATGCCTTTGTGGTGTAGTGGTCAGTACGCTGGGCGCGTGTTCCAGAGATCCGTGGTTCGAGTCCCGGCGAAGACATTGCTCATTTTTCATCTCATCTTTGCTTCCAGATAACCTAATGTCTCTACAAGAGTACTATATCCGTTTTCGTTATAGCCACTAGTTATAATGTCCTCTTTCTTTAGACAAGAAGTGAGTATAACTAACGTCTGCTGGTCATATGCATAGATTAAAAGAGCGATTATGTTCTTGGTATGGGTAAGAAAGGGACTGACAAAATTAATTCTAAACAGAAACAATATTCATTGCAAAATCTTCGAAAATACTGTGTGAGGTTTACGAAAGGGATATAAAAAATCCCAATCACTATATTCTAAAATAAGTCATATTTTTTTAATAAAAGGAGAAGAAAAGATATAAATGTAAGAAACAAAAAAATGTAAAAATAAACTGTAACAAAAAAAATTCAGAAATGTAAAAAGATGCAATCTGCTGTCTAATTTACGTCTCCACGAGAGAAGAAATCAGTCATTCAGCTCTGTTTATAGTAAATCTGATTTATAGTCTCTGGTCTATATTCTATAGTCTGGTATCAACAGCAGATTTTGACAATAGCCTGCTTTAACCTTTATATTTTAAAAATATTTATCTGGTAAAGCCTATTTTGTAAGGAAGTAGTCTTTAATAATTCTAACCTATAGTCTGATGTCTATAGTAAATTTGGTCTGTAGTTTTTAGTCTGATGTTTATAGTAAATTTGGTCTGTAGTTTTTAGTCTGATGTTTATAGTAAATTTGGTCTGTAGTTTTTAGTCTGGTGTCTATAGTAAATATGGCATATAGTCTATAGTCTGGTGTCTTTAGTAAATCTGGTCTATAATCTGGTGTATATATTGAATTTCACCTACACTCTATAATTTGGTGTCTATAGTAAATCTGGCCTATAGTCTATAGTCTGGTGTCGACAGTAAAGCTGATCTATAGTCAGGTGTCTGTAATAAATCTGGTCTATAGTTTATAGTATGTATGTAATAAATCCGGTTTATAATAAATCTATGGTCATATGCAATATAATTCAGTAACGAGCCCAATAAAAAATAAGATGAATTAAATGTTTAAAATACAATTAATGTTATTATCGTAGAAATACAAAAATGGGCTCAAAATTAGTTAATGTTTATTCGCATATATTTCTTTCATTTAATAATTATTATCAGGAATAATTAGAGGAAGGTTTTTAAAATGTTAAATTACGTTAAATAAGTAAATTTTGCTATTTATTTGGGAACACCGCCTTTAACTGAAGGAAAAGCGATATCAATTTTAAGTACTCGGAATGTGATAATACTTCCATATTGTTCAGGGCGATTCTTAAAAATTCGGGCTGAATTTTTCCAACTAAATTCAGTGACAGCTGTCAAAACGGTAACAAGTTCCAGAGACTAATATCATATTATAACTACTCCCGTTCAGAACAAAAATGATTTTTTAACTATCAAGCCAGCTGCCATTTCCCACCAATCATCTACGCAGCAGTTTTTCTCGACCAATGACTAAACACCGAATTGGATTCATCGTCCGCCAAAACTACAGCATATATATGTATATGCATACATACCTGTGTAACATAAAAAACACGTAAGATAAACTGCTGAATTTAATTTGCAATAGTCCTATAACTTTACATTTTAATCGGTTATTAATCCTTTTGTACTGCTTATACTAAATCTATTCAAACTACATCATTTCAAAATCAGTTCCTTCTAAAGTGGATGATACAAACATAAAGCTTCAGCTAATCCTAGTTTTAAATTCTGTGAATTATTCAAAAATTAGTTTTTAAGAAAAAAGGAGAAATATAATTTTGCTGCTTTATATACATATCTGTATATATATAAGCGAAATACCACTGACTCATCACTAGATCTCCGGAACCATACACCTGATTGACTTGAAATTTTGCATAGTTACTCATTCCACAATGTAGACTCGCACTAAGAACGGATTTTACGTAAGTCCTGTCCAGAATGGATTTTTTGTTCCTAAATATATAAATAATCAACCAAAAGTCAGGACAGTTATAGATATGTGTAGTACAAAAAATACAAAGGAAGAGGAATGCAATTAAATCTGATTCAATATTATCAAGAGGAGGTAGATCAAACTCGATTAAATTCCTCTCTCTTGGAAAACGACTGCGTTTCTGTTTATCCAAAACATTCTAAATAATTTAATTACAACAGTTCACAAGCAACTTGTGAACTCCTCCTCGGCGCAGAGGCACTCCATTAATGAAATAAAAATAAAAATATATGAAATATACAAAAACAAATCCATTTACAAGAAAAAAAATCCAATGTCCCATTTCTTTTCGGTCTTTTTGAATTTCGTTCTAGGTTCTTACTTTTTGTCCCTCTGTCTCTCTCTCTCTATATATATATAAATATACATATATATGGGATGGCATCGTCGATAATAATCAGATGACGCTGTAAGCTGTGCGAAAGAACTTTTTTTTCGCTGGACAGTACGCAGGCGATTCCGCCATTAAGGCGGTAACACGACTGAAAGACGTTTGAATGTAAAAGACGCTGATTTGTATTCATCTGTAAATAATCACATCTATTTCCTTCAATGAATGTAGTCACTTTGTAGTTTGTGGCAACTATGCATGTTTCCATTAAATTTTCGAGTTTTCCATACATCTGATTAATTATTGAAAGCCCCTAGACAACCATCTCTGAAGTAAATTTACAGACATCATACTCTTAGACAATTAAGTACCAATCCTACATTCATACATATATATATATATATATAGTATGTTACCCCTAACGTGCAAAAGTTGTTAATATGCACATTAGCTAACTAATCTGCAGATTAACTGATTTGCTCCGTTAAAGTTCGGAATCAAGAGTCTTCCCCATTTTACCTAGGTAATTTGCATATTAACCGCTTCTGTATCGTTAAAGTTGAAAAGTTTATTTCTCTAATTTCCCTTCCCTGTCTCTACACTTTGCATATTCCATACTAGACACTCGCTAATCCGCACATTGCCTACTAGGCGTTCGTTAATCTAAAGTATAATCTTTGCTGGAACAATAAGAACGTTTACGTATGCTTAAATTAACATAATGTTATTTATTTATTTTTTGATATCTAAAGAAAATCCAGTTGATAAAATCAAACAGTTAACAAATTAGTTGACAAAATCCATCATCAGTCAATTACAAAATTATAATACGAAGAATAAAACTGTTTAAAATTTATTACAATTAAGGAAATGAATTTGAAAAACGTATGATAAAATTACGCTCACTTATTAGTGCAATCTAAAGACTATTGACACTTACACAGCAAATAGATTTGGAGACAAGCACGTCTATTTGTAGTACATTTAGATTTACAGTAATATTTTCTGAAAACCTGCCCGGTCAAACATTTAAAAATGTATGTGGCGGTTCCCTTAAGCTTACAGAAACAGCAAAGATATTATTTTCATTTTAATGAGTGCCTAGTAGCTAATGTTCAGATTATCTAGGTAGTTTGCAGATTACCTAGGTAATTTGTGAAATGGAACAATTTTCCGTGCTTTAATGGATCACCTTAGTTAATCCGTAGATTAGCTAGATAATCTGCTGAATAACTGATTTCCGTATTTTAACTGTACACACACATATATATCTGTATATGTACACACATAAAAAGAGAGAAAAATCTATAAATAATAAATACTATTGACGTTGTCTAAAATGCTGCGAAATGTATTAATTAAGAAATATAATTTATATAAGTAATTTCAATCAAAGGTAGATAATTTTTAAACGAGCACGCACAAATTAAAAACAAGCATCAAAAACTTGGAAAATAAAACTGAAATATAAGCACATTAATGCGAAAATAAAACGAAATTTACATAATATTAAATAATAGTTGCTAATTATCTGGTCTTTAGTAATGAGAACCCGAAAGAATTATCAACCGAGCCGCGTTTTTGAATTATATCTGGATGAATTTCAAAAATAATTAAATAATTCCTCGACACTGTATTAATATAAAATTTAAAGTATTAAAAAAACTTTAGAAATTAAAAACTTTAAAAATTACGTAGCTATAAAACCTGCGTTAATCTGAAATTAGTTATGAAGATATAACATCGGAGCAGGTAATATATCTTGAAGATTTAGTATTTATATTCAGAGAGTACAACATTAAGGACTTAGATTTATACTCATATAATAAAAACATATCATCGAAGCTTAATATTGCAAAAAATGCATCTTCCATATTCATGTTTTAAAAAGTTTTCGAAATTCATTTCGTGAATACTTCTGTTAAGGATATTAATGTATTATAGCTGATTAAAATAACAAGCGAAACTCTTATACGATAAATTTCTTGGTCATCAATCAATTCTAAAATCAATATATATTCTTTGAATACCCTGCATCTTAATAATGAAACATTATTTTGAAAAAATATGCAAAAATTTTAACAATAGGCCATTAGGTAATTTAATCCTTCATTGTTGATTCTAATATAATTATTTGAATATCAATATGGTTTATTCAGATATTACATATACTTATGAAAATTTAGGATTGTATTTTAGTATATGTCATTGTGGCTCTTATTTTTCAGACAAGAGATTGTTAATCAAACTTACTTAAAATAAACAATCACTAGAAAATATTTTTTCTTGTTTTAATATTTTTTTATTAGCAATTAGAAGTTTTCCCACTTTGATTTATTTCTGATAAAGCGTTTTGATTTACTTCTGAAAAGAAAACTGTAACCTGTTTATCGATTTTATGCGCTAAAATAGTTTAATTGAGGAATGTAACTGAACAGTAATATTTTTTCCAAGAAAATCATTGCTAAACTTATTCAAACAATTAATTTTCGAAGATTTTTCATAAGCTTTAAAGAAAAACTGGAATTTCCGTTTCTTCTCAATGAATTAATTAAGAATACATTACTAAATGGTTTCTTTAAAGATTATGAATGGTTAACAGTACAATAAAGATATGTGTCTGCTTATCGATTAATCGCGAAGTTCCGGTATCACATGACTTGCTTCACTTTACGTTTCAAATTTTGTGATACTTGGGGACCATGCTAAATAACGGCCATATTAAATGAAAGGACCAAGACAAAGTTGGGGTAATAAAAATGGCCTGAATAATATTAGGGCTGAGTTGAGGTGTAGGTTGGCTGATGAAGATATTTCCTTCGTTTATTGAAGTTCGGAGGTATAACCTCTTCGCTTCACTTCATTTCTGCGAAGGGGGATTTATGCCACGAATGTGCAAATGAAATGACCACCAATGTATGCAAGAATATTTTTGATGCTCGTTTTTTTTCATCGGGAGATGTTTGTTTGCTCCTTTGCGTGTGGTGTCAAAAATGAGATGAAATTTTCTTCTAAATCTTTTTTTCTCACGCGATTTCTATTCAGGTTCGTAGTTTCATTTCAGGCTTCATTAGAATCCTTATTGATTTAGAAAAAAAGAATTCGATACGAAAATTTATATTTGGATTAAAACCCTAGAAAAATGTGACACTTATTACAGTTTCAATCTATATTCCGTTTAAGCGAATAAACTTTTAATGAAAGAAAATTCTTATGTTATAAATTTTGAAAGAAATTTTTGTAGTTAGTTAAAGGTTCATTAAAAATTTCTGAAGAAAATTTCAGTTAAAATTCTCGACTTAATATCTTGATTTCAGTTTTTCAATCAATATGTAATGAACTATAATGAGGCATTACTAAATTTAATATGAAACAATAATTTTGTGGAAAATATCTGGATTTATTTTAATGGTGCAAAAATTAAGTTACAAAATTTAATAGAGTAAATTTAATATAAAGTTTAATATGAAGAATTTATTACTTATTTCATGCGATACTTCTGTAAGGTTATTAATGGTTCAAACATATTAATTACTTTCAACCCAAGTTTTTAAATATACTGTTTTATTTTGCAATTATTTTGGTCCTTTTAACTTCAAATATACTCTCATCAAATGAGAAATTTAGAAAGTTATTAGAATGAATTGCGGAAGTGCTCATCATAAGATTAAAATACAAGTTTTTGATGGCTCATTAATTTTTTGGAGTTTATTCAAGAAGTTATTCACCTCAAGTTAACTTCCTTGAAAATTCACAGAAGGATTTGTATAGATAATCAATTATTTTAAGTCGAGAAACATGAGGAATTATTTTCGCCTTTGATGGAATTAGAACTGTGGGTACTCCAGTTACCAAACAGACTTTCTTACTACTTAATTTATGGCAGGGTATTGCGATAATTCTTTATATTCTCCCCTCCACTTAAAGAGCGACTGGAGAACAAATCCAGAGGGTGAAAAATTATCATACGCATTGAGCTTCTGAGTACAAGTGTGAAAGGTCAAACCATCAGGATTATAACCATAGGCTTCTAAGTGTTAGGATGTGGTAGCCACTTATACCACGAGAGCAAACGGCGCAGGCGATAATTCCTTATGAGCCTAACAAAACACTTAAAGACCGAGATTAGTCTCTTACAATAAAATTAATTAATTATTTAATCGAACTCCTTTTTTAATCGATGGTCCGATTCAAGAAAAGTTGAATTTGGGTGGGTTTTAAAAATAACCAAATGTTATTTTACTTTTAAACTTGAAACAAAAAAAAAAAAATCAAATTTTGATTTATAACGTGTGCTACATCACTACAATCCATTATTTTAGGATAGGCATTTCAAGGCCATTCAGACCCCAAACCATGCCTCATAACCATGGCAACGACTCCTGCAAAAAATGTCGAGTCCTCTGATTTGCTAAAATTTCTTAATCACTTTTGTGCAGTGATGATGATGTACATTACGAACATAAATGAGGGGAGCGTAGCTACGAACTCGACGTGCTTGTTGTAAAGTAGCAGCCTACAGTGAGCAAATGGACGGAATTTTTTAAATGGGCATATAAAGGAAAAGGAAAAGCTCTTAGCGAAAAATATAATACAGAGGTGGAGCTAAAAAGGAGAGTGAAACACTGTTTGATACTGGCTTCAAAGTAAAACTGTAGTATATGGTACGATATAACAAAGCAATTAAAATCCATACAGCATTTTAATAATTTGGTATGCTTGAAATCAGTGCCCTCCAAAAGTTAAGGAACATCACGTTTTTTGCGTCTAATTTGACAATGAAACAACATAGAAACAAGAAATTTACAGGACATGTTCATTAAACACTTCTTTAATAAATGTGACAGAGAATATTTCGAAAATTCAAAATAGACTTGAATTACAACAAAAAATTGCACTCTTGGCAGAGAAATCCAGTCTTAGAGAAATAGTATATCACAGTTTTTTGAGGAAAAATGGGGTGGTAACATTACAAAAATGGGTTCTAAGAAGGAACGTGTCCCCCGTAGCTGCAATACGTTCCATGCTGTCAATTAAGTTGTCGGTCAGTGAAATGGGAAGCAACGACCAAGAAAGGAGTATATCTTTCTTTAACCTCATTTAACGACATTGGAGAAGTACTTAAAGCAGCAAACTGTATCCCAAGATAGTTCCAAAGATGCTCTATCATATTCAGGTCTGAGGATTGAGCTGGCGATTCCATCCGCTTCATGCGGTGACCCTAAGGATATTCTTCAGCAACCCAAGCTCGGTGCGGTCGCGCATTGTCAGAAGGAATCCAGGACCAATATCAGCGGCATATGGGTGAACATATTGATCAAGGATCTCGTCACGATATCTTTCACCGGTCAAAGTTCCTCCATGGAATACATGCTGGTCCGTGTGACCACCGAAACAAATCCAAGCCGGAGCCATTATTCCACCACCTTTGTAATTGTGTCTTTCCACAATGTGAGATTGGTTGTATCTGGTGCGTTGTTCCTTCCAGATCAGCTGACTACCTGAATCACTCTACAGTGTGAATCTGGACTCGTCTGTGAAGAGAACAGACGCCCATTGTTGACTGGTCCAGGAAACATGTTCTTTTGCCAAACATAAACGGGCACCTCTGTGTTCTCGGGTCAAAAGGACACAAACAACTGGTCCTCTTGCATACAGACTTGTATTGTACAGGCGTCTGCGTGCTGTAGTAGCTGAAATTCTTGTTCCTATTGCCACTAAATGATCTGCCATGAACTGAGGCACAGTAAAGTTACTCCTTCGGGCCAAAAGAGCTAAATAACGGTCTTTCGCAGATGCTGTAACTCTAGGTCTACCTGGAACATATCTTCTAGACACAGAATCCTTATATTCAAACTGATTCCACAGTCGGTGGACCACACTACGAGAGACATTAAGACGTGTAGCAGCATCATCTTGTGACATCAGCTTTTCCCTCAATCCGATCGCCCACCACCTCAACGAATCGGGCAAACGACTTTTCCTGAACATTAATAGACTCTCCTGGATATTGCCCACGAAACTGTAATAACAACTGAAGATCAACACTCGTGAAAAGAAATTAAAATTTTTGCATTTTTCTCCAATTGTTATATAAGTATTCATTTCTATAAAGTAAAAGTGGTAGCTATTATTTTTGCATATATTTTCTTAAACTTCGTTACTGTCATGCATATGAACTGTGAGTTTAAACTTTACTGACGTTTTTGTAACGATGAGCTTTGAAAAGCATGCTCCAACTTAATTTTTGAAGGGCAGTGTACATTAGCTCTGGAGTCCTGCGCAGGTCTTTTAGTGAAGAAATGTGCTTCCACAAATGTGTAATATGAAAATTTATTCGCCATGTTTTAAACTGAATAATAAGAACCGAAACTGCGGCTTAGTTTTTACTTCCTTGTACGAAGTAAAGGTAGTAAGTATTGTAACCGCTAAATTTTTCGGGTGTCATAATTCAACGAAAATATCCATTTTGACTGCTAAAAAATGCAATTTAGCGATGTTTTTGCGTGGCATCGGTACGTAAAAACAGAATAAAGAACTTTTTTTCACAAAACGGATAGCAAAAAGGATTTAAACTGGATTTAGAAGAGATTTTATCGTGATGTCTGTACGTACGTACGTATGTATATATTTACATATCTCACATAATTCAAAAACGAGCAGCCTCGGAAAGTTGAAATTTTGTATACTTTAACGTTGAAGTTTTGTATTTTTATATACTTATATGTTGTAAATTACCCATTTTTGGCTTTAAATATGATTGAATTATGTTGTTCTTATCTTCCGGATAAGGGTTTTTATGCCTTTAGTTAATCTGCATGCAATAGTTGAAGAATTATTAACGATTTAAAGGTTGTTTAAGTGCGGTTAAGCCTAATTTTTTTATCATAGCAGCCACATTTGTTTACCTTTGAAACTTCGCAGAACAGTAAATTAAATCAGTTTCAACACCTTCAGTGCCTTTTTGCCAAGTGGGACCAAAACTTTCAGTTTTGTGCACCGCAAAATTTGCCTTCTTGCCCGCTGGCCGAATTGCCTGTTTTTCCGCAGAAAATCTAATTGGAATGGAAGAAATTATCTTTCACTTGTTTTAACTGCATTTTTCTATATCTTTCAATTTTTAATAAAGATTTAATAATTTGAGGTTTTATGTAGTTTTGTATTGCCGCGAAGTGAGAACTGAGTTAATTGAATGAGAAATATATCTCTAATGAAATTCAAGGAAATAAGTTTAAATGGAATTCAAGGAAAAATGCGTATAATTTAACGTTACATACAAAAAAGTCATGATGTGTATACATCAGAGTTTTTGTTGCTGTTGCAATCTGGATAAAGAGATAGTAGTCTTAATTATGTTACTTGTTTATTAAAAATTGTTCCTTCTGTTCGACTGCACTGCTGACACAGCCTGGCAAGGAAATATTGATATAGTTTGCTTCTTGCGTACACATAAGAAGTTATAGTGAATATTATAATGATATATTTATTCCAGATATAATAAGAATTTTCTTTTGGTCCTAAACCTCAAATTTGGGAGTGGCAGATTTCTGCCTTTTCTTTCTCTTCCCTTTATTATTGTTTATATTCTTTTTATTTAGATTGCAAAATTGCGTACGATTAAGTTTGTTATTATTTAAATTTAATTTCTTGGAATATTAATTTTTTGAGATCCAAAGTCTTTTACTGTCAATTCTTCGGGTTTACAGTGAATACGGCTTTCCTTAAAACAGTGCTTCTAATTTTTAATTTCCACTGTAATTGTAAACATTAATTCCTTTTAGCAGAGTTGCCATTAGTATGAATCCTCACATTTGTTTGCTTACCACGTTTCATATAAAAGGATATTCCGCTGAATGTTACCCCTATGCATTATTTTTAAGGAAATATTGCAGCATGTATAAAAATATATATATGCCATTAATTTTTGGAGATTATTTTGCATTAAAAAAATTAAAGAACATTCATCTTGGACTAAAATTTTGAAGAAAAAAAAAGATTTTATAAGCAGCAAATGCCTATAAAAATGCAGTTTTTAATTTCCTTTGGTCACTCTTTGCTAGAATATTTATAAAAGTTTTGTACTTATTTTTTTTCAATTAGAAGTTCCATATTACTTGCTATCTATGAGGTAGCAGATTTGTTCATCTGTTCTTTCGTCTTTATACACAAAAGTGTACATATATATATATATATAGAGAGAGAGAGAGAGAGGTATGCATATAAATATGTACTTCTGAATTTGAGTTTGAAAATGGAAGTGTCGGGGAATATCTCTTCTAAAGTAAGGATATAGTTTAGTTGTGTTCTTCATGAGCAACTTAAATTTAAAGATTACTTACAAATTTGATTTTTTTATGAAAGTTCTGTTGGATTAAAATTGACTAATGTCATTCTGTTGATTGAGTATTTTTGGTGACTTATGATTTGGCTCTAGTAGAAATAAAATTTAGTCTTTACTTGCAAGGAAGACGAAACACTCTCACTTAATTTAGTTGCTGTAAATTGAAAGTAGATTCATTTGTTCCCCTTGACAAGCCAATTAATTTGCGATCAATGGCAATAGCTACTTAAAAGAAAAAAATTACTTTTGATTTTGGTATTTTTGCGATTAAGGAGTTTTCTTTACAAATTTTTATGTTCTAAAGCAATAGAGCTCTAAAAATACTAATTTAAAATCATAATTAAAATACTGACTACAAAAACATTTCTCTTATAATAATTCATGATTTTAAATTGAATTTCTGTTCCTTGGAGAAGGTATATAGAAAGTTTTCTGGGGATCAGAATATGGGGGATCAGTATTTCTATGTGGCTGTGTGTATGTATGCATCTAATAAATTTTAAAAACTTAAAAAAAATGGAAGTTCAAACACAAATGCAAATTATACCTTGTAGGCAGCATTAGTTCTGTGGTAATATTTAAATTATGATAACATCAAAATATAATCTAAGCAAACTAAAAAATCATATTCAATTTGGGAGTTATGTGTTGCCACAAAAAATATCAAAATTGCATCTGCAAATAACTGTAGCGAAAAATTACCTGGATTACAAGAAAAGTGGGAAAAATAAAGGCAAATTGATTTTAAATCTCCAGGCCCATCTTTGTCAGGGACATTGTTGTACCAAGAAATGTAAAAGAAAATCCTGTTTCTTAGCTGACAAATGCATAAATATGAAATGAATATTAAAGCAGGAACATATAAATTAAATCAGTATTTCCACCAACTAATCCAGTTCGTATATATGCATACACATATATACATAGAGAGAGTTATATCAAAATTAATCCCTCCATATGATTCTTACATAACACTCACGACGCGTATACGCACAATAATGTAAAATCTTTTCAGCCAGTAACAACATTAAACTTTGAAAGTGTAAACCAATATAAGCATTCCACCAATAGAAAAAATCTGACTACACCACATGACTTCCTTGTCCAGAATGTTAAATTATACCCATTTTTTTCTTCCATTTCATTTAAACTTATTGGATTGAATTAAATTTACTTTGTCGATAGCGCATAAACTACATCAGAATAAATGCACAGTTTAAAATTCACTGTATTTGTTGACCGCAGCGATACTCTGCTGCTCACTTAACAGCGTTAAATTTCATTCATTTTATAACTCAGAATGCAAAAAATTATACCATCAGAAGAACTATCTAATCGTTGCCAGATGTTATATTCAAATACTGTAATAAATCTAAAACAATGTATAAAAGAAATTAAAGGAAGGAAAGAAAGAAAGAAACAGTTTTTCACAGACGATTCAGTATTTCTCATTCAATTAATCTAGTCTTCACGTCGCAAAAATGCATGACAACTCAACATATCTATATTAAAAATTATGAAGTAAATCTTAAACACTTATTTCCTCGAATAAATTAAAGAATCGATTAAGGATGATTTAATTCGCAATAATAAAAGAAGGCGTTATATTTGTTGTTAATAAATCCCTATTCTGTTAAGTTTCAAATGCAAACAAATATGGCTGCTATGATCAAAACAATTAGGCTTAGCCGCACTTAAACAACATTTAAATTGTTGTTAATTCTATAAATATTGCATGCAGATTTACTAAAAGCATAAAAACCTTAACCGGAAGATAAGAACAACATAATTCAATCATTTTTAAAGCAACAAATTGCGCAATTTACCAAGATATAATTATAAAAACTGAGCTCACTGAGCCGAGTAACAGAGTGGGAATTTATATATATATATGTATATATACTTTTGGTACGGCCGATCGCAAACAAAAAGGAAGATGCATATCTACATGTTACAGCAGTCCTATATAACAAAATTTCACCGTTCTGAGGTTATTCGTTTTTGAGGTATACTAGATACATACGTATCTGTACGTACATACCATGAAAAAAATCTCTTCTGCATCCATTTTCAATCAGTTTTACAATTCATTTGGGGAAATGTTCTGTCCTTACGTACAGATATCACACAAAAGCACCGTTAAATTGCATTCGATAGCGGTCAAAATGGATATAACTCAGAATATACAAAAAACTATATCATCTTAAGAATTATCTAACCGTTGCCACATGTTCTATTCAAATACTATAATAAATCTAAAAGGATGTATAAGATATTAAACAGGGAAGGAGAAAAAAAAAAGGAAAGAAAGAAAAGTTTTTCACAGACGGATTTCAGTACTTCTCATTAATTTAATTCGGTTCTCAGTTTGGATATATGTAATGATATGTAGTGATTTTGAATGCGCAGTCGCGAACACTGGAATTCTTAACAGCTCTCGAAGTCCGTCATGGCTGATTGTTAAGGCATACCGATGAAGACAACAAAAATTGGATTTTTTATAAATCACCAAGCTTCATTTTCGCACATAATCAAATTGCTTCTTAGCAGATAGGATGTTTCTAGATCATGAGCAATTACAATATTTTTATATGCGATTTATATTATCTTAGAATAAGAATAAAAAATGCCGAAAACCAGTTACCCTGTGTAAAGAACGGAGGTTTTTTTGATCTATTGTACTTAAACATCCACCAAACACCAGCAAGAGGTCACGCTGATTTGTTGAAGAGGACATGCCAAATTAATCGTCAAAGTATTAATGAATTATTTAATACTAGCGGTAGTACCTGATGCCAGTTAAGTTAGATTGAGGGGAATGCATCTAACAACGAAGAGAACAATACCGCTGTAATCCTTCTCTAATAACGCTGCGAAAAATACGATTCATTGTCATACACTTTTCAGTCTGATGCGATATGGAACCCACATAAAAAATTTCAATAGAAAAATAGGCTAATTCTCTCACACTACATAGGCAACAATGGCATGCAGTTTTGAATGATTTTTGTCTTTCTAATCAAATGGTCGTAAAGGCTTAAGTTCCATGAAATATTTTACCTATATTCAATTTTAGCCGACTAAATGCGGCAACAATTTATCATGATTGAACAGAAGTTAATAAAGGGAACAAACAAACACACAAACAGACATTCTTCTTTATGTCAATAGATTTTGTAAAATTTACAAATTTTTGATTAACAGACTCTACGATTTGAAAGCGAGGAGTAGCAACACCTTTCGAAATAAAGCATTTTTATCTCCAAAGCCCGACACTGTTGCCACTTGGAAAAATGAGTGCGAAAATTACAGCTTTCAAAGTTTCTAATTAATATTTCGGCTGAATAAAGTCATACGAAGATGGGAATAACCGACGCGAATTTTTGGAATCGCGAATAATGTATTTAATGTCTGGCAGTGCTATTTTTATTTCATCGTATTTCTAAGTTTTACGTTTCTAAGTTTCTAAGTTTAAAAAATTTCTTTTTTTTATTAACAAACCTTAGGATGTGAAAGCAACCAGTGACAAAAACTTTCTAAATGAAGCAGATTTTCATCTGCTTTCATCTGCTTCATCTGCATCTCATATGCGAGACTGTTGCCACTCGGAAAAAAGAGGGCGAAAATGTAATTGTTTCTCTGAGTTTTTAATTAATATCTCTAATTTTAGCTACATTTAAAAAAAACTAATAAAAGTAATGTTGACCTTTTCCAGAACCCAGAAAAGAATTGTAGAAAGTTTGGTGACGATAGAGATAGGAGTGACTGAGTTATTAGAGGACAAACCAACAGACTTTCTTCCTTATATACAGATTGCAACATATTATTATGTTTTTACATTGCATTTCTGTTGTATTAAGTATGTGTACCCGAAATGAGAAGAATTTATTTAATTAATTGTAAAATTGAATATTATATTTTACTGAGTATAAAAGTTTATTTTATTGAATATGAGTTTCATTAAATATGAAAGTTATATTCCTGTGAATATGAAAGTATGTGAACGTTCACAATTCAGTATATATTATAATGGAAATATTTTCATCATCAAACATTTGAAAGACTTTTTAGTGAACATTTACTTTATGAAAAACATTTGAGCATTTACTTTGCGAAAAAATTTTAACCTTTACCTGTTGGAATTATTTTAATCAACAGATTTTACAAAAGTTTCATTGGACATTCAAAACGTCATTGGACATTTTTTTCAAGGACTTAAGGACTTTTAAAATTACATTAATTTTTGTTTTAATTTATTAGTTTCATCTAGAAATTATGTCGTTATTGCAATAATTGTAAATCAATTGTTTAAGTATTACATAATCTAAGTATGAGAAAGGTCATGAATAATGAAGGTGCATAGGCGAACCTACCGGCTACGTCCTTGATGCTACTTCATGTCTTTCCTCATGTACTAAACTTTCTCTTGCTTCGCTAATCCTTTTCTGCCACCCTACTCTCCTGACCTTTCTTTTGAACGTGGGAATAAGTAAGATATAACATAATAGGATAGGTGCTTTAAAAATAATTTGCCACCTCAAAATTAAAGATTCTAGATATGGTGCTCTCCCCTACACTCATCTGTTCTCCCAAATTCGAGGTCTTTCTATCGCTATGTAACGCTACTCAAAAAAGGGAACTGAAACTAAAATTAACCAATCATAGACTAGCTGTACTCGTACATCAAACTTGGTACAAATACAGCTGGTGAATTAATTACGCCTTTCTGTTCCTTTCCTTAAGTGCCGCTCTGTCACCCTCGTGCCACTTTGCTTCTCAACTGCTTACGTTTTATTATTAAAAAACTAATGTACATAGAAAGTTATCGTTTTTAATCATGATTGAATAAGTGTCTGGCAACTTAATTCGATATGTGTGAGAATAAAGATTAGTGATTTATCGAAATCCAAGTCGTCATCTTCATCTGTATGTCTTAAACACAGCCATGACAGATATTGAAAGCCATTAAGGGTTCCAGTTTTCGACTGCGCATTCGATATCATTATATAGACATATTTATATACTTTTAGTGCGACCGGTTGCAACAAAAAAGGGAGGTGCACATCTACATGTTATAGCAGTCCCACAAACAAAATTTCAACTTTCTGAGGCTACTCGTTTTTGAATTATGCGAGATACATACATACATGCGTACGTACAGACTCCACCAAAAAATCTTTCCTGAATATATTTCAAATCAGTTTTATAATTCATTTGGGGAAAATGAGTCCTTTATTCTTCCTTACGTAGAGATGTCAAGCAAAAACATCTTTAAATTTCATTCTCCAGTGGTCAAAATATGATACCCGAAATTTTTTGAGATTACGATTCTTCCTTTTCACGTCGTACAAGGAAGTAAAAAGACTGCTTGTGGAGCTTGAATAAATGGTAGTCATAAGCATTTCATTAATTTGCAGGTGAAATCGATGTAGTTATTAAATAGTCCACAGTTAAAATATTTATTCTAATTCTCGAAGTAAAATATTTTGCTATGTGCAAGTAAGATTTATATAATGACAGAGCTTTTCGAATCGCAAGGACATAAGACTTTAATTACTTTCTTGTACGAAGTAAAAAAGAAGTATTTCAATCGCGAAAAATTTCGGGCAAAATATTTCAACGAAAATATCCATTTTGACCGCTATCGAATGCAATTTAACTTCCCCCAAAAAATTATAAAACTGATTTAAAATGGATTCTTAGGAGACTTTTTCGTGGCATCTGTACGTAGGTACGTACGTACGTCTGTAGGTCTGTAGGTATGTATCTCGCATAATTCAAAAACGAGTAACCTCCGAGCGTTGAAATTTTGTATGTAAGACTGCTGTAACATATAGATGTGCACCGCTTATTTTGGTTGCAGTCGGCCGCATCAAAAATATGTAACTATATGTAGATGTATAACCACTCAGTTACTCGGCTCAGTGAGTTTTTTTTATTCTTATATGTTTACAAATTGTGCATGTTTTGCTTTAAAAATGATTGAATTAATGCAGTCGCGCTATTAGCTCCACATCTATCCATTTGTAACCATTGCGTTGTAAACAAAGTGATTAATGCTAATTTGATTCTTAAAAAGGAGAAAAAACATAATGTGCATCGTCTTTCTCCGACGACATATCGCCGAAAGCAGAACGCGCTGCAGAATTCTTTGTGAGAAGCAATTATTCGGACAAAAAGGGAAAAATGTTGTCCCACTAGATAAATCCCGAGTTTTATAAGACCACAATAAAAGAGATCCATTTATTATCACCAAAATCTTAGAACATGGTTCATAGAATCTAAAGAAAGTTTTTCAAAGAGATTTATGACAGTTGTTAATTTTTGATATAACGGCCAAAAGTATTAAACAAAGTGCAGAAAACTGTTAAAGTCAACTCCATATACCATCAGGAACATATTTTATACCCAATTTCGAATATGAAATAATTTCCTTTTACCCATAGTGCCATCAAACATTGAAACTGCATCAAGATAAAGCAAGCAGCCGCGCGTCAAAATCCACTGGTAACTTCCTGGAAAAAATGGAACAAGTAATGTGTATCAAAGCCATAATCTACACTCATATCCCTGCTAAGTCTCTTGATCTATCATCCACGGATTTTTTCACAAAAGCGAATTGTCCAAACGTTGAGCGGCAACCTCCTTGGATTCTGAAAAGCTGTTCAAGGGGAATGGGATAAAATACCTCTTTCAATGACAAAAAAAGGCTTTATTACCTTTGAAATTACGGTATAGAAAGGTAGTGAAGAAAGATTTTCAACCATTTAAAACACAAAATCTTAGGTAAAAGATTTCTGTAAATACAATAAAAATCATCCAAAACTGTGCGAACAGCCTCTTTGTGTGTGTATATGCATGTGCTTCGCACTGCGGAAAGATTGCGGCACCTAGAGCCACCAAATTCTGAACACGCGTTCCTTCTAAGATATTAGATAAAATGTGTACCAAAATTCATGCAAGAAGTAATTTTGATAAAAACACAGGTATCGGGTATGTGGCCTCCATATAACTTTACTGGTACATACTCACTCTTTTATTGAAAATTTCCATGACCATTTTGCATAATGTGGCTAAATGTCTTTGGCACACCGCTCATTTCCTCCTTCAAGTCGTAGTCGTGGACTTCTTGGTCTAAATATTAGACTTTCAAAAACCCCAAAGAAAATAGTTCAATGACATTAAATCGCATGATATCGGTGGCTAATTCTGATGACCAAAACAGGAAATTACACTACCAGGAAAGGACCTATGAAGTAACTGAATTGTTTCTAATTCTATATGACATGTGGCACTGTCTTGTTGAAACAATATGTCGTCCACATCAATATCTTGTAATTTCGTCACAAACAACTGGATTATCATGTCGCGACAGCGAGCACTATTAACTGTTATTGTCTGACCAGTCATATTTTCGAAGAAGAAGGGTCCGATGATGCCTGCTTTCTGAACTCCAAATGCGACAATTTTGTCGATTAACCAAGCCACCAAGATGAATATGAATCTCATCCCTGAACGTGATTTTGTTCGAAAACTCAGCATCCGCTTGTATTTGTTCCATAATCCATTCAGCTATTTCTCTTCTTTATACGTGGTCAGTAGATCTCAGTTCTTGAGTCAATTAAACTTTGTAAGCATGAAGATGTAAATATTTCGTGAGAATATGCTGTAGAGAGATTCTCGAAACATCCATTTCTTGACGGCATAGATTCTTTGGACGGACTCTTTGGATTCAAATGCGGCATTGATTCTTTGGACTCTCAGCAACACTCTAACGAACTCTTTCGACATTTAGCATTGAACGACTTGCTGAAGGATAGATGAAGTGTTTAAAATCACTAACTGATTCAGTCTTCTAAATTTTTAATTAATAACTTCATAGCGGCTGGAATTAAATCACTATTCCGTCATTATTTTGAACGAAAATTGCGAATGGTAACTGCTAAACGTCCATTATTTTTAAATATTGCACAACAATGAAAATACATTGTCCTTTCATGCAGATCTGTATTTATTAATAACCTTGAACTGCCAACTGTCACGTTGTCTTTTCTTTTCGTTGGAAACACTTTATCGCACAAATGGCGCACATTTAAATCTCGCGTGAATTAATTTTGAGACACCCTTTAACTTGTCCGCGAAATTTGTTAAGTAACTTTTATTTCCTACACCCACTATCTAGTGCAGAACACTAACATAAAAAATATTCAAGATGAATCATATAATATAAGCTGGAAATCCGGGGTATAAGTAAATAAAAAATTAATAAGGACAATCTTTACGAATCTGTTCATAGGAACAATGTTTCTGAATATTATGTTTGGAATAACGTTAAGTTTAATTAGCCCAACGGAACCTCAAAACGCGATTTTGCGTTGAATCACTTTTCGGATTCTTGCCACCAAATATTATCGCCCTGTATTATATTTAAAGAATTTGAATGAATGTATGCATATTTTTTGCATTGTGAAAAAACGATGGGACCTAAAGGCATCAAATTTGAATACAATAAAATAAATAAAATGTTTCAATAAAGTAATCCTCCACCCGAATATGGACACATGGAAGACCGAATTTTTAATTTCGAATTTCTTTTATTTCATATTTTGTAAAACTTTAAAGAATTTCTGATTACCAAATTCAACGATTTCAAAGCCAGCAGTGGCAACACTAAAAAAAAAGGGGGGGGAAGGAAAAAAAATTATCTCCAGCGCCAAGACTCTCTATCGGAAATTCTAAGTACAGACTGCTTTTAATTATTTTTAGCCCAAATGCTTTCGAAACGTGTAGTGTATAAACGCTCCTCTGGGTACAATATAAAATTTGAAAGATTTCAGATTTTTTTAATTAATTTTTTAAAATTTAATTGAACTTCTACGATTTCAATTTTAGTTCCTTGAGCACTCTGCTGTAAATAAATAACACCCTAGCTTTATAAATATATGTTAAGCAGAATCTTGCAAAATATCTGAAGTTTATCTCGAAAAGAAAATGACGTCTTTCGGAAAATTATTGTAAGGAAAACTGGATCCTATTCATATTACACATCAAGCAAACCATGGAAACATTAATGCAACTATCACATTCACCAAGACTCGAAGTTATGCTCATCAGGTTGTAGCCATTTAAGTAATGCGTAGGCACATACAAAATTTAAATAAATCACAAGTACTCCGAAACATCTAATAAATATTAAACAATAATAATACGTTTTTTTTGGTAAAAAAAATTATTTGAACATTCATTTCAGTTCAAACATGCAACGAAATGAATGACTTATTATGTATAATGCGAACAATAATTAAGTTAAATAATTTTTCAAAAATGAATTTACTTTTGGAAACAGTAGCAGGTTAGCAATTATTCATAACTGAATAATAACCGCGACGTATTCCAATAAAATGCCTGTGCGATGTAATAAAATAAATACACTTTTCATGCAATAAAGCTCCTTTTACTTTATATTACTATACTTGACTATCAAATATATTCTATTTTCGACAAATGTAAATTTCTGAGAAACTTCTGTGTTAAAGCAATAAATAAATAACGACATAAAGCAACAAAAAAGCAAACAAAATATTTTAACTACACATTACTCGTTAAGATTGTCAAAGACTTTCCTTAAGAATTAAGTTAATAAGTACCAAGAAAGAAAACAGGGTTTCAAAAGCCAGCGGTGAATGATTATTTGACACATTTTTTCTTGGCTTTGTCTAGTTTATTCTAGAAAATGGACCCTTTTTCTAGGCTTTATACCTCGGTGATAATAAAACCTTTTGTTTCGCAGAATAACCTTCTTGGGGACTCTACTTTTATTAACAACCCCAGAATTTATATGGCTTGGCCCTTTCTTCCTTCAATGGCGCTGGAAGACATTCTTCTATAATCTTCAATGAAATGGTCATTAAAATTTTGCTTTCTCGTGAAAGGAAATTTCGGCAAGAAGACGCTGTAGCAGTGAATCGTATTTTACACTGAAAGAGGTAACAGAAAAAAAGTAGCTACTATTTCCGTTGTGTTACCCTACCATGAGTAATGTAAAAGGGTAATTTATACCCTCGAAGAGAAGTTTTAAAACATAATTCGGGAATTGCGCTTAAAAAATTGCATCAACAACAGCTGAGAATAAAACTGCAAAAGTGATTATTCGGTTGCGCCGAACCTGTTTGAAGCTTTGTTGTTTTATTTTTTCGCCCATCAAACTTCATTAAATTAAAGGCAAAAAATATGGAGCCCCAACACGCAATTAGCAGTTATGCGACGGAAAACTTTTATCTGCGTCAAAATTTCAATATAAATTATAATTCAAGCTTGGTTGTTTACGCACATTTAGAAGTAGAGGGATGGGAACGTAGGGGAGTTCGGACGAAGAAGGAAAGTACAAACTTCATTTTTGGACCAATCGCGTTCTTTATAGCTGTAGCAGAGAGAATTGGAAAAAAATATTACCAGCGCTTATTTGAAGGGCAGAGAGAGAATTAGAAAAGAGGTTGAGTAGATTCTGTGATTGATCGGAAGGAAAGTGGTATAACTTTCAAAAGACGTGTAATTGTGTTTGACGAACTTTTGAATTCATTTCAGCCGAGGATGAGGTCCTGTAATTTAAATAATACGCAAAGAATACCTTGAATGCATTGTAAAATCTATGTCACACGCAAAAATTCAGTATGCATTGTTTCAACGCTAAGTTCTTGAAAAATGATTCGACTTCTATTTCTAATTCCTTACTGACTCTCAAACTACGAAATTCCTTATCTGCAATTCATAGTAATTGCTCAACACTTTTGTTTGCATAATATGCTTCAAAACTAATTTATTTTTTTCCTTCTTGAATCTTTTTGATTCATAATACGTATAGTTATATCTATATCTATATTTATCTATCTATATTTATCTATCTATATATCCTATATATGTATATATCTATATCTATCTATCTATATATCAATCAATCAATTTATCTCTCTCTATATGTATAACATTAATAAAAATAGAGATTACTGTCCAAGCATTTATATATATATATTGGAAATATATATAAAGCATATTTCTATGTTTGCATAGGAAAACTTTATTTTAAAATCTGTTAAAAACTCAAATTATTTGAAATAAAGTATTTTTTACTCACCTTGAATATTTTGTTAATGATAGGGAAGTACAGAGTTTTCTCTTTTAAAATTTGAAGAAAATAATACAGTGCAGTTTTACCAATGCTGGGCAATATAATTCGGTAATAAAAAATAAAACTAGTTGTTCAAAATTATTTCCACAACTACTTTGCTTGTCAACAATAGGCTCAAAATAGAGTTCAATGATTCGCTCCAGAACTGATTCAAAAAACCAAGTCACTTTACTGAGCGAATGACTTTGATTCTAGAAACGGGAGTAGAAACTCTTTTTCAGTTCATGGAGAATTTTTGTTGGATGCGTGCCAGGAAAATAGATACGCTATTAGTTCCCAAGGTGATTCACTTTACTGTGCGATCGTACACCTGATTCGCAAAAACAGAGTTCAGCTCTTGTGTGAAGCATGCCACGAAAATTCTTTTCCCATGTTAGGAAAGAAAAAAATGTTTATTCTCCTATGTTAAAATATATTTAAATTTTTATTGATTACTAACATTTTGGATATCTTTTAATCCTAGAATTATACTGTTAATTCTTTGTAGAAAGGAGGTGTTAGGGAATCTTAAAAACTGCAACTTAAAAAAATTAGTTCAATGAGCTAACGTTTGATTTAGTTAATTCTTCCAATCCCACAGCTTGTTCGACCTTTTTCCCTGTGATCCAT